>JAZGTJ010011162.1:0-17233 GCA_036877575.1 Botia almorhae
TATAGCCGACTTAAATAAAGGCCCTGGTTCACTTTTCTTCAGCAGTTCCTTTATTGCCTTGCTCTAATAAACCTTAAACATTTCATTGCCATAAAGCTGGGCCCGAACTAACATACTATCACCGTCTCTGCAGGCTAACTGGACGTAAGTAAACCCCATTCAGTCGAAAAGCCCGTCGACCGGAACTATTTAGCTGTCTGGCTGCTCCAAGCGACTGGATTCGCCTAATATTATCAAGATCATCGTATTAAACACAGTCCGCTACTCTCGTTTCTTTCCAAAAACCGCGGACACACTTCTGACTATGGCCTTTATTCCGGCCATGCCTCTTTTCAGTGCCCTGGACTCCTTTATTAGGTCCAGTATTTCATGAAAGACGAGCAGCACGCCGTGGTAGGTTTCGGCCGCGGAGATCTCGAAGAAGCCGCAGTCTGCGGACAGGGCGAACAGTCTGCCCTCCTCGCTCGTCACGGCTCTCTGATGCTGTAGATCTCGCTTATTCCCCACGATGATAATCGGAGCGGACGCCGAGAGCTTTCTGGTCTGGCGGATGAGCTGCACCTGTTGCTGGACCACCTCAAAGCTGGAGCGATCACAGATGCTGTAGACGAGGATCACCCCGTCCGCCCACTGGAGCTGTTTGTCACTGATGGATTCAGTTGTTTCGCAGCTCTAGAAAATACAGAATTTAGATTTTTTTAATTTGGTCATAAACATATGAAAACATCTTCCGGACACAAAAAACATCTCAAACAAATGCAACATGTCTTACCTGGGGATACAGCGAGTCCCAGATATGCAAGGATATCTCTCGCCCATCAACTTTGTCAATGTGACTGTATATCGATTCTAAAAGAAAACAGCGGAATTAAAAACTAAAAGCTGAAATAAAAAAATAAAAGCACTGACAGCAGACTATTGACTACAAATTAATAGCAGACTAATACATCTCGTCTGACTTACCAATATCGCCATATTCCCCAATGAATCTCCTTGTGATAAATCGAACAGTGAGCGCTGTAAACAATGACGTACAATGCATTATTCACAAATCTGTTTTATCGAATAAAGTGTAATATCAGCAGCGTAATTATTTGTATAATATATATAAAAATATGTATTTTTTTAATACATTACATACAAACATAAAAGTACAATTTCTGTCTTTACCTGACTTCCCAACATTTTCTGCGCCAAGTAGCAGAACATTCGCCTCCACTTTGTTCTGGTTTCCATCCATGACTTTGCTGCTCACCTGAGAACTCGGTTTGACCAAGACAACCATTTCACCAACAACAGCGATACACAAATGTTTGCTGTAATATGCCTACAGTATGGTACTCCAACTACATATATATATAATGAAGTTGTGGGTGGAGCTTATAAAGAATCGCAAAACAGTACGTCTGGTGCAGACATTTCCTTCAACAATTTTTTTTAAACCACGTTTAACTCTAGTTTTGAGCTCTCGTGTAAACAACACGTCCCTCTGGTTTTGCCCCTCATACTGTAGTCCAATACATAAGATGTTTAACAACAAAATTTGCACACCTAAGGAATTATAAACATTCCCTATTATTACTATAATTATTATGTTTATGATTATGCTTTAATAAAAACATGTATACATTTTTTTATAAAAGGTTGTAATAAAAATGTATAACTTCATTTAAAAGGGCTTTTATTTGATCATTTTTTAATTAGATTCAGAGATTTTAATTAGATCATTATCTTATTTAAATGTTTTTGTCTTCACTGTTTTTGTCATAAAATGTCGTTGCTGTGGCTGTTTTGTAGCGTTATACGCGTTTGCTCGGTTTAAATGGACAGATGCACGGTCACAAAAAAGCAAATTTTGCCCTCTACTGGAACAACAGTTACATAACTACACAGATATGCCTCTGTATGCCTCGTGGCTAAACCAAACCCACCAATAGATACGATTGTGTCCATAATGTAAGCAGTAAAGTGCACGTGACCTTAATAATAATAAAAAAATAATATAAACAAAATAAAACTTTAAATCAAATTTCACTTATAAAAAAAGGGGAGAAAAATTCAACAGATAGTTATCTTGGGTAAGGTTGTTTCTTCTTCACAAGTACAAAAAAATACACAAGTATTACTGCGGTTTTAAAAGTAATAAGAGTGAGGCACTTAAAGTCCATAGGTACAATGTTCATTGTCCACAGAGTTCCCACAAAGCTCTCTCTCCCCCCCTCTGTCAGTGCTGAGTTTCTTTGCTGATAAATCACAGTTGGCCGTTAAAAACTCTCTCATTCGTTTTAAAGTGTTTCTGTGCTTTTCTCTTTGAGTTTTCGGGCTGTCTCTTGAGGCCGTGTTGCTGGGATGTCTCAGTAGAGAAGGATGGAGGCTTTTTCCAAAAGATTCGTTCAGCTGTTGCTGGAAGGTTTTTCGAAGTGTGATAACCATGTCTCTCCTCTGTGAAAATTAAAACAGTGTTTTATTCAGATGCCGTTTTGTAATAATTTACAGATTTAAATGTTATATAATGACAATTTACCAGAAGATATGATTTGGCGTTTGTCCTACCGTGAATAAAGAAAGCCGTTTACCTCAGACGTTGTTAACAGGATGTCAAAAACCGCCCAGACGTCTGACACCAGTTCAGCAGCAGTCCGATAGGGCGGCTTCTTTTTCCTCAATAACCGGCCGAGTATTATATCAAATTCTGCCACTTTTGAATGGCGCTTAAAAAATACACAAAAGAGAAAACCAAAAACTGTCTGGAAATTTACTTTCATCTTTGTAACCACTTTCAAATCTTAAACATAAAAAAGAAGCTCGGGCTCTGCTAGGGGTACAACAAACATTATGTGTTTACCTGTACACTGTACAGCAGGTATCTGTTCTCCTCACAGAGGAGGCTAAGAAGAAGCTTCTCACACTTCTGAACAGAATCAATAACATTGCATTAGTGTAACTTTTGCATAGTTTTTTCTATCATTTTACAATATAGTAAGATGTAGCATGACTGGTGTACTGTACTGGTGGCGTCTTACTCTTTGATCCTGCAGGCTCAGACTGTGTGTCTGCTCACTACCGTATGTAATTATCTCATCATTTACATTCAGACACAGCAAACACACCCATTCATCACTGCAGGAGAGAGAAATACACTATTAAGACACACAAGCTTACATGCACATGCATCCAACCTTGTTCAGCGCGAAGAAAAGCCACTTCCAGGCAATGATTGCGTCTAGCGAAAACTGAGCTTTTAGACAATGGTCACGTTAACGATATTTTTCCATCACTGACTAAATTTCTTTTTGCAGTGAGGGAAAAATCTGAAGGCAGACCATCGTTTTAACGGATTACACTGAGGGTGATTTATTGCAACCTGTAATTTACATTCCTGTCCAGGAGGTGGCGCACAATAATCCGCTATTTTCTAGTATCGTCCCCGATCTCAATGCACGTCCTAAAAGTTTCTAAAATAGTTGATCATATTTTCACCGTTTTGTTCGTTTTTAGTCGAAACTGTATTGTAAGTTGATCATAGGCGCACACAGGTCGTGTTTTGGTGGCCTCCACTGCATCCGTTCATCTGCTTTGTGTGGTGTTGAACATGATGTGACAGTCTCTGTTCATCTGTTCTCATCATAATTAATTAAATGAATACTGTAACGTATATGCTAGTCATGTTAGTTCATGATTTAAAAATAAACATGTGAGGGATAACAGCTACTAAATGTCCTATTAAAATAGGAAAAATAAAATGATGGCTAATACGATTTTGACTGGATTTTTCTAAATGATGGATAATTAGAAAGTCCAATGTCACCACTACTTCTAAGTGGATAAATCTAAACGCTGTTTTGGCATTGCAGTGTGAATGGATGTTTTCAAATACCTATTTACATGGCCATAGTAAAAGGTAAGCATGTTCCAATAATGCAGCTGCTTCGTGTAGGTCTCACCATAGTTTCAGAGAGATTGGCGGGATGTGACAGTCTGAGTGAAAAGCACATCCACATTTGGAACACAGAAGCGTGGCCCCTGCCGACTGGCATACGGCACAGAACTGTACTTCAGACGACAGAGGGCTGTTGCTATCCTGAGACACAGAGTTGGAAGACGACGGTACTGGATCTTTATTCCATCTCCACACCTGCTTAATCTAGAAGAAAGACGGAAACATTTCAGAATAGGTTCTAGCATTTGTTAATGGAAACTATTTGCCAGAAAGAGAAATATGAAGAAATATCTGGATCAGGTAAATGATTTAGGGAACTCTTAAAATGGCTGTTGGCCAAAGAGAATTGTATCCTAACATTGATTCAACACCACTTAGGAGCATGTAGCAGTAATCGCACGTTAGTTAAAGGGCTTCGTTGTCTGTTTTCAATTGAATACAGTGAGTGAATCTCTACATTCCTTTTGGTTGTAAAACAGTTACTACAGAACAGATTTACTATGGTTGCTATGGTCACCAAAGGCCTGGTTCTGCATCTGTGTGGCAATTGCAATTTGGGCGTAATTCTACACCCTGGAGCCAAGTTTGCTTTTTGGGAGAGGGTCAATACCTATCAATACCTTTAGCAATACCTATGAAATATAACCAAAGTTATCAATACCTAGCTGAGTTAAGACTGCTCTAAATTCTGTGTAAAGACATACTGGCAAATAATTTTTGACCCACCTTAGCCTCAAATACAGTTCACTACAAAGCACATTCCATATTTTTACCTATCATTTTTCTGTGTCATATTTTTGTAATTTTCTACCATATTTGTGTAAATGCAACAGCTGTGTAGATGCATTTATGACACCTCCGAGCAGCACGTTGAAAGAAAACGCCATGACCCGTTTACCATTGTTTTGATTATGCATTGTTGCATAACCTTATGTATCATACAGTAGCTTATATATATGTACTAGCAAAAAGGTTACTGTATTTGTATTAGCAGAAAATCACTTTGTGCTAAGAGACAGCTTACCATATATGGCTGTTGTTGATTTATAATTTATTGATGTTATTGAATGTTAGGTGTGAAATGAAAAAGGATCTGAGCTCATGTCTGCGCCAGGCAAAGCGTTGCAGCTGGGTTTACCGAGAGGGCAGAGGAGGAAGAAAAAAAAAAGATGGGGCACCATTGGTGCCCAATAACAACGTAAAAACAGGGGTGATATACGCCACTGACTGCTTACCTGCCCCCCTTGGGTTTCCTGCACTAATATATGATCTGCAGAGGCATCTGTAGTCAGGCAAAACTGTGGAAGTGGCTGCCCGCGAGGAGGCAGAGAGATAGGCAGACGGACCAATGTTACACGTGGAACCCTAACACAAGCAAAAACCAAAGTCAGTGGACAAATGTGTGACTACAAGGACATCTCACAAAATTAACAAATGAATGTATAATAGACACAAATTAAGCTCAGCGTAGAATCACTAAACGAGTGTAACTCGTCCCTAAAAAAGCCTGTCCAATCAAGACACTTTGTTGTGGGGGACACAACATTCATTCCTAAAATGAAACTAGTACAATCTCTAGTATCACTTAATACTAACAGAGAATTTTTATAAGTATAAAGAGCTGCGATAGTTTTAATAACCATAATAATGTTTGTCAGGTCTGTTGCTAAGTTTTGAATGATGGTTAACACGTTTTATACAGAAGGAAGGCTAAATCTGTACACTCAGTATAAAGCTTTAAATCAGTTTTAAAAGAAGATTCTCTGGTATTTACCTTTTGAATTGCTGCTTGTGTTCTAGTGATACTGAGATGGAAAAGAGAAATTAGCATTCAAAGTACAAAGCAATATGCGAAAGAGAAGTATTGGTCCTCAAAAGTAAAAAATTATTTTAAACTTATAAGTATTATATTATTATTATTGTTATAAGAATATAATATGTAGCTTAATATATAAATATTATAGTATATTAAATATACATAGTAATAAGTTGATAACTTACAATTCTACATGTTACTGTATTTATAAGTTTAAGTTTATTTAAGTTTTATTTCATTGTTACCTGCAGATTCTTCATCTTCCTCTTTTGCGTACTTGTCAAAATGACTCTGAACAGTCTTATCATGAGTTGTTGTTGCCTTCCATTTAAAAAAATAGAAAAGCATGATTGTTAATGAAACAGAGAGATCCTATAACTCTAATAAGTCTATAAAATATACAACACTCTGTATTTTTGGTTGTAAGAAACAAATATTCACTAACCTCACTTGTAAGTAAAGTTACGCTCTCCGGCACGCTACAGGAAACAGAATCCAGTGGAGGAGTGTCATCCAGATTGTCCATCGAGCAGACAGGCTTGTATGTGCCCACTACAAGTTGATGAAAAGATTGTGGCATGCCAACACTCCAGTGCTTTGGTTCAGAACGGCTTTCATCAACCTGATCTTGGCCACCCTTAAGTAGTGATCTCAGGAGACAGTGAGAACTTCGTACAGGAGAACACTTTTCTGTGGTGGTGGTGGAGAGGTTGTGAAGACTGGTGCAAGGAACACCATAGCAGGCAGCATCTCGTCCAGTGGCTGCCAAGGGTTCTTCTGGATCTGTCTCTGACACAGTGGAGGTGGGCAAGTTATTCTCTGGATTATCCGTATCAGTGAAATCCGTGCTGCTCACACTAGCTTCTTGATCACAGGCAGAGTCAGCCAGTGCCTTGACAGGAAGGTTTGTGCGACAAGCTGAATTCTTTGGGTTTCCTGGTAATGAAGAACCATCGGCTGTGTTTGGTGTAGTGCTAATGGTTGGACTGGTGGGATTCAAAACAGAAGAATTATGGGGCTGGGAACTCTTCACCATCTTTGGAGCTCCAGTACAGTGGTCACTATAGACAGTAGGAACCTCATTTACTGAAAGTGTGTTCATGTTTGAAGGAACAGTTAAGGCCATATTGGGTTGCCCTGAAAATGGATGCATGGCTTCCTGAACAGTGGCTTGTACTGAATGGGCAAGAATGAGGGTTTGGGTGTCAGTTGGTATGTTAGATACTGGGTGGGTAAGTACAGGTGTTTGGGTGTTGGCAGGTATTGGGAGGGTAAGTATGGGTGTGTGGTTGTTGGGTGATACGGCTGGTATTGGATGGGTGAATGCAGCCGTTTGGTTGTTGGCAGGTATTGGGAGAGAGAATATAGGTGGTTGGTTGTGGTTTAGTATTGGTTGGTAAAATGCTGGTGTTTGGATGTTGGTAGGAACTGGGAGGGTAAGAGCAGGTGTTTGATTGTTGGCTGGAATTACTTGGGTGAGCACAGGTGTTTGGGTATCAGTTGGACTGGGTGGAAGTGGGTGTTGATGTACAGATGTGTGGTTCTTGGCTGGTATTGGGTGGGTGATTCTAGGTGTCTGGTTGTAGGTTGATATTGGCTTTAAATATCTGGTGGTTTGGGTGCCGGCTGGTACCAGTGGGGTCTGTGCATGATTCTGGCTGGAGGCAGGGTAATAGTGAAAGGTCCAGGTCTTCCTACGTTTGCCTGACTGTGAGATATTGTTTATGTGAGATGCAGTGGGCTTCCCATCTGGAGGGCGAGGCTGAGAATAAACAGATGGAGGAAGATTTAAGGTAGTCGTTGAAAAAGAAGAAACATTTGGAACACACTTAGATGAGGAGCTGTTAGACTGAGGATGCTGGGATTGGCCAGTTATGACTGCAGTGGATTGGTCAGAATTTGCAGCGGGCAGTAGAGGATGTACATCGGCGTTTGGTCTATCAGATGGAGGATTTGACTTTTCCCCTGTCTTTGCCCAAACGGAATCAATTTTTGATGTGAATGGAACAGCAACCTTTCTAACCCTCATTAATTCTGGTAGGAAGAAAGAAACGTTAAAAAATTGACAGAATTTTACAAGACATTATATATATTTATAAAAGGCAGATGATTTTATAATACCACATTTCATGATGTTGTGATAGAGGTCTTTCTGAAGCTGCAGTTGCAGCTCAAACATGGTCTCGGGTGGACATGACTTCTGGGAAAGAAGGTTTTTCACCTGGGTATCAATCTGAATTAAAAACCAGAAGTGAGTTACAGTCACATTGGGTCCTAAAATACAGAAATGACTATAATCACTTGTTTTGAGTTTAGAAACACAATACCACCTAAAAATTGTTAACAAATTTAACAAAGCAAACTCCTAAAGCACTGAAACCTATAAAGCAAATCCCAAACTAAAGTGTTTGGAATTGACAATTCAATCTGTGTTGTGCGATTTATTCTGGTAGTGCTTTGGCAGACAACAGTCATTGCAACAAAGATGAGAACTTGACTTACAGGTCCTTAAACTTTCACAAACAAGAAAATAGAGGAAAACCAGAGTAGGCACATAACATCATTGAGTGCAAACACATCAAGCAAAGCATCATGTGCCATGTATGACTTATCCAAGAAACAGACAAGCTATGACTTAGGCAAATAATCATAATGTTCCATGAATTCCAACGCAAAGTTACAGTGTTCAGAAATGTGGCTATCATTATTTAACACAATATTTAGTAATAACAGAAATAACAGTAATAACAGAGCGGTAAATTGAAGAGAATATCTAAACAACAGTGTCCTTTAAGAATTCATTACAGGAAATGGTGGTCTGATTACTGCTTTTACAACAACAATGTTAGATACAAATATGTAGATGAATATATGCTTTATCCACTTCTACTACTTTAAATGTGTTATTGAGAATGTATTAGAACAGGAAGAAAGGCCAAATTAGGAACGTAAGGAATAAACTGTTGAGATATACTTTATGCTTAAGAGAATGTATTAGAATTGCAAAACCAGAAAACAGATTGAGCAGATGAGGAAATAAATGTTTGCAGCTTGCAAAAAATGTTAGCAGCGGGGTCAACAAGAATGCAAAGCGTTGAAAAAGGAAGTGATAAAAACCACAACAGAAAAGCCAGAAAAACGACGCTGCGACAACATGTGCCATTGTCGCCATTGTAAGTATACAGAAATTATATAGAAATTCTGAAGATGTAAGTACCAAATGTTTTGGTCAAATCTGACACAATTTCACAGAGAACCCAAAAGATGCCCTTGAAAAAAAAATTGCCCTGAAATGAATCGCTTCCTATAACCATGAATGAGTTTCTTACACCTCTCTGGTCATTGTTCGTTGTAATTTTTTATTAATGTTCCTCTTCCGTCCACATCCAGGGAGGTTAGCTACAGTGCCATGGGCAGTAAACCTTTTGGTGATATTGCGCACAGTGGACACAGGAACATTACGATCTCTGGAGATGGACTTGAGATTGTTCATGTTTTCCCACAATTTTTTCTCTCAAATTCACAGACAACTCTTTACACTTCTTTTCTCCATGCTCTGTGTGACACAAGGGTTGAGTCAACTTTTCTCCATTTTAACTGGTTGCAAGTGTGATTACTATATTGCCCACACCTCTTACTTGCCATAGGCGTGTCTAAATACAAATTACAGGAGCATCACATGCTTGAAAAGCAATTATTTCGTACAATTTTGACAAGGTGCCAATAATTTTGCCCAGGGTATTTTTTGGGTTCTGTGTAAAATTGTATCAGATTTGACTTTTCTTCTTTGTTTTTTGTGAATCCAGTGAATATCAAAACATTTGCAATTGGAACAATTTTCTGAGAGAAGGGTTGCATTTTCTGACAGAATTGCAAGAGTGCCGATATTTTTGGCCATGACCGCATGTGGTGAACCCCGACTGAGATGTGTGTAAACAGAGTTTAGTTTCAAAGATATACTGGAGTGTCATGTCTCAGCCATGTAAAAACTGGCCCAGCCTATTAATAACCATAGTTTCCTACATGGTGTGTAATATATACAGACAAAGTTGTGCAATGTATGCAGGATTTAAAAATACGGTCATCTAAAGATGGCTAACTTAGGCTACCAAAGACAAATGTGCTCACCATTAGACCACCACCAGTCAGCATTAGACATGCTAAAAGTAACATATAGGAGGGGCAATAACATTCACAAAATGTATATATATGCATGAACTCAACCAAGACTTAGTTCGTTGTTCTAGTAGACCAACTTGGCTTGTTTGTTTTAACAGTATCTTTTGGCAACGGAACCCACTGGTTGAGAAGTGATTTTGCATAATAAAGAAAAACCCACAGCATTACATAAGATATCCTTATGCCACCCAAATAACAGTGTTAAAAGTAAATCATGCCGATACCCAAAATGGAGATCTGCACATCTCAGACGTTTTTCACAAACACGTAAGACAGAAGCTGCAGAGCCACTCACTCTTTTTTTGTGGACCAGGAGGCAATGGCCCTCTGCGCTCAGGATCTTGTCGATAAACGCAACTATGTAGTCCTGAACGTCTTCCATCCTGTTAAGAGATGTTTTCCTCTCCAACAAACTTTTCGTTTCCTCTGCAAACGGAGCCTTAAAACCACAAACGCCACAAAAAATGAAGAGCATTATAGGCTGACAGGAGATAAGTTATAGACAGGAAATAGACAATCCTTCTGTTGAAGAAGTCTTAGATTTTGCTCCAAGTGCATTTAAATGATATTTTGGTGCTTGAGCTTTTGCTTAGTGACAGAAAGTGCTTCTCTTGGCTAGAGTCCTTTTCAGCTAAAATGTGTTCTTCAACAAAGGTTGACGCTGGTTTCCAAACAGAACATGCAGCAAGACAAAAGCTCCATTTTTTTAAATAGTGAGAGTAAAGGCGTGTTAGATCTTTCAAGTTTTCATCATCAGGCAACAAAAAGCTGCTAATTTAGCTTACAAGCAATTTTAAGGATTCCTGTTTCCAAGAATAATGATAAACAAGAAAGGCATCTAAGTAATTACCTCAATATTGGAATACTATGAAAATTTTGGAAATATCACATTAAACATGAATGTGTATTCTCAACATATTAATATTATGACCATAAATATGAACATAGTAAGAATACTAGCGCTAAAGATTGTAATGACTGTTTTTGATAGATGGGAAAGATGTTTTTAAATGTTGTGCAGTTTGTCGATCATATTAAAATAATTTGACGTTTAAATTGATGAATTGATGTTTACGTAAATGAGGATTATTCATTATCAAATGTTTACCTCCACCTCTCTTAGAGTCTGCTTGGCTCTCAGAAGCAGGGAATGATAAATGGAGCCAACCACCTGGGTTAATGTCTTTGACGTTTGCGATTTAACCTCCTCAATGTCATTCAATCTAGAAGAGGTGAAAATGTTAATTAGCGCAACAGCACAATTCAGTCCTTTAACATCACACTTTATATTTTAGGAAACAAATAAAAATAGAAATGATAATACAATGTTGAACACAGTTAAAGGAAAATAAAAACTTCCAAGCAGCGGTTAATGAGGAACAGGAAAAATCTCTTTAAAGCAGAATTTAAATAGATCTTTTTTTCTCAACCACATCTAATACATACAATCTGTCTACATTGACAAATTGCTATTGTCAATGTATCAAGCTATGAAAGCGTGTTGTATTGTGTAGTGATAAAAAAGAAAATATAAAATGTTTAATGTGTAATTTACTCTGTGTTCTTGTTTTGGTTTTGTCTAATGTAAGTATTAAAACACTCCAGAATAGCTGTATTCTAGAGCTATGCTACCTCTTTAAAACTATATAATCTTTTGTTTTTACGTTTTGCGTAATATTCAAAAAATATCTCGTAATAGCTGCTGAAGTGTGTATTTATCTAAATAATGCCTGAAAAATTATCTCACCAATTTTCAGACATCCAGAATACCAAAACACCATTTTTATTATTAAAAGCATCTTTTTTAATTCTTTTACACATCTGATATGTACGTTGTCATAAGATTTTACATATAACAAGTACATGAGTGTAGGCTGTTTGTCTCTCTATCCATTCCTCAGGGCTGCATTCCTTAGAGGTGATAAGACTTTTTTCTTTGACCTTCAAAGTGAAGGGATTTTTCTTCTTTTTAGCTCTTAAAGCATCGAAATCTGTGACTGTGGACTCCACATTCGTCTGAAGAAGAAAGTCTTATTTACGCTGTCTGTACTTTTTCCTCCCTTTAGATATGAAGTTATCTGTTACACCCACACCATAGCTGTAGTGGAATAGCTCCATTGTGTATGTTTTTAGTGACCATTTATTACCAGGACGTAAAGGGATTTGTTTCTGCCAACACATAATTGTTGGGTTTGCACCTTAACAACACCTAAAGTTAACACCTTGCTCCTAACACCTCTACTAGTTCTCACTCGCTCTTTTCTATTCAATATTGTCATTTTGAATACAGTTTAAGTTTGTCATTTTTAAGGCGTCTTATGCATGTAAGCGTCCAGGCTTCAGGAGGTCTTATGGCCTCTCTGCAGTTACCTGGCCTCAAGGAGCAACAGGCTGGTGCTGACTGTCTCCTTCTGTTTTCGGATGGACTCCTTTAAACTCAGGAGCTGCTGTCTCTGAGCTCCTACAGCTTCCTCCTGTTGCACAAAACTGCCACATATGGATTTGAAAATCAATGATCAGAATGCATAAACGGTTCATGATTAAAAAGACTCAATCTATCTGTGTAACTGTAAAATGTTTATCCACTAATCTGAGAGTGTATGGATCCATTTGTTGGTTCTACCTGTGGCCTCTGTGAGTAATGAGCTGACAGTCTTTACAGGTAAGCTCGTCACAGACAAGACAGAAGAACCTCAAGTTCTCCTGCCTGTGTGAGGGACAGCTTCTTCTCGGCATCCAACCTGAACAAATACATGAACAAGAACAGGTGCAGGAGGTCTGTCTGAAGGTTGCGAGCACGCCATGTAAAGGGGATCGTGAATATCACCTGTGGGTGGTTTTGTGGCTATGACTTCGTGGTTGCGGGTGACCTTTACCCTGCGATGGGCGGACACACAGTCCAAACACAAGGCTTCCACACACTGGACGCACCATCCACTCACCTCAGTCTCTTCACACGCAGCACACTGCAGAAACAGAGTTGTGAGGGAATCTTTATTTTGTTATTTTTCAGCCCAGCACCATCTTTTCAAATAAGGGAAGGGAGAGAAGTAAGTTTAGTTCACTTTATAGTTGTCTTAGTTATTAGTTCACACCTTGGCGTCTTCGTTGTTGTCAGACGAGTCTTCAAAAACGAGGCATTCTGTGACGTCACCCAAACAAAAGGACTGCGTACACAGTGGACATTCTAAATGAATGAAACAAACCATTAACCCAAAAATGGTGTAACGACATAATATAAACACACAGCAACAAAAACGTAATGCTATTGTTAAAAATATTACTCTTTCGCCAAGCAATGCAGTTCTTCAGAAACAGCGACACACAGACGCAGTGGTGTAATAAGGTCACAAATATATGTTTATGGCGACTTCAGACGCGAATCATCATCAAGGACCGGAAATATCTGTATTATAAAATCAAACTATCAAACACTGCAAGCGCGTCCAACTTCTCACCGTGTGTGCTTCCATCTCTGCGTATCTTCGGAAGGCAAGCATGACAGACCGCGTGCAGGCACGGCAGAAGTTTGGGCTCTGCGGAAGAATTTAGGTCTATTTTACACACAGCGCAAAAACCGCAAACCGTTTTGTGTAAATCCGGACGGGGCGAACTTAGACACCCCGTTTCGTCACGGGTAAACATTTGTTGCTGGAGAGCGCTAAATACATGCAAAGGTGTAACACTTGACTAGAAAATCCAGGAGACTCTACGTTACGCTTTCTATTGTAGATGCCTGAATGGATGTGATGTTTATATATTCACTTCCAAGTTTCCTTTTCGTGGGGTGGAGCCTAATATTTGAATATTCATCAGTATCATCGATGTGGGCGTGGCCTTTTCAAAATAAAAGATGAGGTGCTCCAATCGACTTTGTCCTATTAGACGATTAGAACTCTTTTATACAATTTTACAATATTGCTTTTTAATGGTAATACAGTTTTCATTATCATGCACCTATATATTGATTAACCGCTTAGTCATAGAAATATATTATAAACTCTTAACCATACATCAGAAATAGTGGAATATTTTGTTTCCTTAGTTAATACATGGATGCTTTCTTATTGATTGTATGCTATTAATGATTATTTGCTCTTAAATACTTTCTTATTAATTATAGGTGATTGAGATGGCATGCTAAAAATCACAGAACTTTTCTATTGTGGTGGAAAAAACAGCAGCTGAAAAAAGCTGTTCCCCCTATAATGCACAAATTTAGATATTTGCCAGAAAATGTGTGTGAATAAAATCTGCAGTATGAGTTTGATACACGTAGGAGCTTTGCTTCTCATTGAACAGAGGGGAAAGTATCTGACAGCAACATTACAAGCAGGATCTGTTCCCCCTGTTATTTTTAATCTATTATTTTTTCTTAGTAAGTTGTGGTAAATGTGTGCTTGTTGACAGAAAACCATCAGATTTAATTTAATCTAAATATCTAAACTAAATGGACAGTGGCAAATGTGACCAAATCATGCAATTCGCTCCACAATGCATGACAAAATATGTTACATATCTCTTTATTCCTCCACAATATTATGCTTATATCATCAGCAGAACACAAACAGATATAATTACATTAAACCGAATTAGAAACCGAATTATAACGGTTGACACATCGAACGCATAACAAATATTTTCCTGTTTTTTGTGAAGTGTAAAGAAAGTACAAATCTGGGCAGGCCGATTGAGGCACGGTAAGCGAATACAAAACCTTCAGCTCCAGAACAAATGAAGAAATACATTTCTCATTAAATCTAACTTTATCAGGCCCAGTAGGTGTGGCTTAAGTTACACTGGTGGTAGAGATTACTTGTGGTCTATGTTGTAACGTCTTGTAGACTATTTATTCAGGGAGCTCCATAACAACACATACATATGATAAGACCTCAGTGAATACAACAAAGACCAGGAGAGTGGCAGGTACAATATTGGAAAAGGTGATGGGAAACGGAAGAGACTGAATGGAGGTATATTGTCAGGACTGTGGGGGACACATAGAACATGTTGTCTGATTTTGTTTGCTCGGGCGGTTCCTGACCCTCTCTGGGGATCTCATAGCAGAATACATTTCACACATTTTACGTGCTTCTCTTTGCTCTGCAATCCGCACTGAGCGTTAGCCAGAGAATCCACCAGCCTCCAGAAATCCTTGAATGTGACACCATTTCCCTCCTCCACGCCCATGTCCTTCAGGAGTTTGTTTAGCCCCTCCTGGTCGCCTGCTGTCTGGAACAGAACAAAGGGTGTGTAAAATGTATTAAATGCCATGATTATTTTGTGATTAGCTAACAAAATGGTGTCATGCTTTCAGCTAACTAACGTTAGTCTGGATTAAACATGTATGTACATCTATTTACTTGATAATGTGTCAAATTTCTTCTGTTAAAATACAATAAACAAACAACCGAGGTCTCACTTTAAAGGGCTACTGAGTTCATATTTTCCCTTTCGTCTACATTTTGAAAATTCTCAACTGCAGCATTATGACAGTTCTTAAATCCCATTTTAGAAAATGCTTTTACACTTCTTGGCTAATATCTGTTCTCAGTGTAATTTTACTGGTGTTCTGTGCTATGAGAAAATAATTATAATTATGTTGATCAGTCATACAAAATGGCTTCTTTCAAAAAGTTGGTAGTTTAAAAAATGGACTTTTAAGTAGAGTCCAACCATAATCACAAACCAGCTGCTTCTGGCCTATAATATTGTTCATTATTTCATTTAAATTGAGTGAGGTGTCTGTGCCATGATGGAACATGACTGGTAGTAAGAATACGGCACCTTCTGTCAAATTAGTGTTAATTAATGATGATGACCTTTGACCTCAAATGACCTTGGGTTGAACTTGACCTTTTGGGTTGTCCTTGACCTTTGTCCTATGTGACCTTTGCCCTAGATTAAACCCAAAAGTGTTTTTAAAATGGGATAAATATTTTTGATATGAAAAAATGATAATGTATGCGGATAAATAGAGTGGATAGAGTTTGTAACAGCTGTCTCTTTCTTGACGGTCAGTGTCATATGGTGAAACTCTATCCTCCGCTAAATCGCGTTTACACCCTCGCGGGACTCGTAATAGTGCTATCCTGGGAAACTGGGACACCCGCGATCGATGTTGTATGGTAAAAGCCTTATATGGTGAAATTCTAGCCTCCGTTAAGTGTGTGAATGTGTCTAAATCGTGTTTACACCCTCGTGGGCACTCGTACTAGCGACATCTGGAGAAACTTTAGCTAGCGTGAAGCGTGTGAAAGTAGCTAAATCGCGCGGGGGAAGCATACCCCTGAAAATCTTTAGATGCTCCGCCCTACCCAGCCACCCCGGATAAATAGAGGTTAGCATTGGTCCAGACCTTCGCTCAACCATCCTGGTTAAACACTGTTTGGCAGCTTGCCAGAGAGTCACTCAACCTCATCTTGTTTAATTCGCGACGATGGCCTCCTATAATGGTAAGTGATACGTCTTATAGCGTTCATATAATTACAGTACGATTTATAATACATGTGTATTGATACGAGTAATAGTTAGCGTATATTGTTATCCTAGGATATTGTATTCACAATCTTATTCGCGTAACTTTTTAAGGCATCCTTTACTTTGTATCGATTATGTTAAACTGTTATGTACGCGTATCTTTATAAGACTTTTATTTTGAAAAGCTTTAACGATGTTTTAAGGTTGTTTTTATTTTGATTTGTTTAATGCGTGCTGATGACGCAAGGATCATGCGCCCGCAAGGCCGTACAGTAAATCGGAAATGACATGTTTAATATTGACGTTTTTTTTACATCGTATAGGTTTAAATGATGCGGCGTGGAATATCGCCGAACATGAGTGTGAGTCTCAGTACATATATTTTCTGATAATTACATCGATGCTTCATTATTATCGACATCCAAAACCTCTGCCCTTTAAATAGCGACAGCGCCAGGTAGTAACGGTTTTCTGACCATACAACATCGAACACGGGTGTCCCAGTTTCCCCGGATAACGCTATTACGAAAGCCCACTATGGTGTACACGATTTAGACACATTCACACACTTAGCGGGGGATAGAGTTTTACCATATGACGCTGACCGTCAAGAAAGAGACAGCTGTTACAAACTCTATCCACTCTATTTATCCGCATTATAATGTTTTCATATAAAAAAATATTTATCCCATTTAAAAAACACTTCCAGGTTTAATCTAGGGCAAAGGCCACATAGAACAAAGGTCAAGGACAACCCAAAGGGTTAAGTTAAACCCAAGGTCATTTGAGGTCAAAGGTCATCATCCATCTTCATAAAT
>JAZGTJ010011163.1:0-17233 GCA_036877575.1 Botia almorhae
CTACTGCTGACACTGAGGAACTAGAGCAGGACTTGCTGTAAGAAGACACCTCTGGGGCTGCTCTACTAGATGCTGATGGTCTCATGCGTTTGGCAGGTGAAATGCTGTGCAGTGTTGAATCTGAAGCTGAATTCTTTTGTGGCTGGCAAACCATTTGAGGAATGCTTTCATCCAGCTCGTCCAGATCCACATCCCAGTCATCAAAGTCATCCTGAGATAGAAGATCTCCCTGCGGGACACTGAGAGATGCTGAGGGTGGAGGGTTCATTTGATTCGAGGAGGGCCGCAGAGATGATGCGGGTGGTCGAAGGGAAGGAATAGAGGATGCTAGTGAATGATTTCCAGGGATGACAAGGTCTCTCAAGGTCTTCGCAGGGCTACATGCTGAGGCACAGAGAGACGGTACACAACTAGATCCTGATGTACCTTCCCCAAGGCCTGATGATGTGTTGGCAGAGCTCTGCTGAACATGGCTGAATTTCTGAGCTGACACGTTTAGGAATTCAGATGTTACAGCAGGAGCAGAGACAGATGTGGTTTCTGACGAGCATGACCAATCAGCTTCAAGCAAATCCTACAGGTGAACGCAATCAAGCATGAAAATCAAGCATGAAAGCCAAGCAAAAATAAGTGCAGGTAATGTAAATGAAGTATACCATTGAACGTCATCATAAACTGCAAACATTTATACTATATCACAACAATGTATATGTCATTTTATATAACTGCTAAGTATGTGTTACATGGAATAAGCCTGTGGCATAGTGTTTAAGGTCAACTTAACGACACTTGTTTGCTGACTGCTTTGAAACTACGTGCTCTACAAAACAAAGTACAAAGTAGTCAAATACGTCCAAACCTCGTCATCAAACTCTTCTCCAACGTTAAACAAGCCCGTCCACTTATTACAAGCCTGTATCAACAAACCGTGAATATCAACAACACATTAACAAAAACAGCAATAATTCGTTTGCATCGGCGTTCTACAAAACATATGCAACATACTGTATATAAACTTCTTAACGTTGTAGAATAGCATATTACACGTAATGCTAATGAATAGTCTTACCGTGGCTGTCATATCTGTTCTGTTAAGCAGATGTATAACACAAATTATTGGCGCATAATACTTATTACTGTATATTTAGTTTTCAGTAGATGTTTGTACATGAAAATAAAGCACAGATTATGCTGTCTTTAGGCGTTTCTTCGCACCTCGGCGCCGACACGTTTAAACGCAGATGGCGTCTGTGACGTACACATGTGACGCCTGTTTGAGGGTGTGTTTAGCGTCAATACACCACTGCCATCTGCTGGATATCTCTCCTTTACAAGGAATATTTTTAAGTGAGCAAGCTACCATCGTCTTAAAGTTATTAGTCTAGTGGTAAACTATTGTATTATTTGACAAATTATTAACTCAAACTATGGCTTCATCTATAAACAGTATTTGAAACTGTATTCCAAAATTCATGTTACTGCCTCCTAGTTATTAATAATTATGCACATCAGTCTTTATCTCCTCAAAAGAATTACATTTTCAAAATGGGGGGTTAATATTAATACTTCAGGGCAAAACACACGGACATTACAACAGCAGCCATTGGTTGCTCCTACCAAAACCATCATTTGGCCAGTAATATTTTATGTTCTGTATGTTACTCTACAAAATACAGCTACAATACCATTAGTTAAAATCACCAACTTCACTTGAGATTGGGCTAGCACAGGGTATCAATAGAAGTCAACCTGATATACGATCACCATGGATCTCATTATGTTGAATCAGAGGTTTATGATGTCCACACTGTGAAACTGTGGCTTTGATTCAAAAGCATTCTGCTGAAAGTAACTTAAGACAATCAGAAGTGGACTATACAAAAAACAATGAGAAAAATGTATAGAAATCATTGAGAAAACGTTTAAAGAACAGGTTTTTATTTTTTCTCACAAAGAATACAGAGGAGCCATGTTAAGATAACAGCTCTAGAACTTCTGGAACTGCTTCTTGGCACCAGCTGCCTTGGTGACCTTCAGGACATTGAACCTCACTGTCTTACTAAGCGGTCTGCATTCTCCAACTGTAACGATGTCACCAACAGTCACATCCCTAAAGACATGGACAAAACATTAACATGTAAGAAAAACATTTTTAATTGTCAAGTATTTTCAAACAATTCCAAAAGCAACGTGTTCCCATATCAATGTTTTCTGCTGCATCAGCAATGCCATAAGGCAACTGTCGTCAGAGCCTGACAGACTTGGAAGACCATCGTGTAAAAATCATTTGCAGCACACTGCTTATTTAGAGCATGTCTACCAATGTACAAAATATTGTTTGGGCTCTTAGACACCACAGACAGCGTTTACCTGAAGCATGGAGAGAGGTGAACAGACATATTCTTATGTCTCTTCTCAAAACGGTTGTACTTGCGGATGTAATGCAAGTAATCCCGCCTGATGACAATGGTCCTCTGCATCTTCATCTTGGTCACCACACCTGGAAAAAGTTAACAAATTGACCAGTAAATCACAGACGTGTTGGAAAGCGAGAGCTAGCATACATCCTTAAGGAGACCTAGATTTCCCAAGGGGAACAAACCATACTGTCCGGATCATGGTCAGATAAGGTCTAACTAACATAAAAAGAAGCAAAGATACTGGGAAGCATCAGCAATGCCATTAGGCAGTGTCCTCAAAACCCAAGGCTCAGAAGACCATCGTGAAATTGAACATCATTTGCACCCCACTGAATGTAGAATTAGCTTACAAAAACTCACCGGACAGAATCCGACCTCGGATTGACACGTTTCCAGTAAAGGGGCATTTCTTATCAATGTAAGTGCCTTCAATAGCCTAGAAAAGTAAAGCACAAGAACTTTAGCCATCCGAACTAAGATGAGGTTACAAATGAGAAACAAACAACAGCATCAGCAATGCCTTAAGGCAGTATCCTCAATAAGCTTAGGAAGACCGTCATGAGTATAGACATCATCTGCAATTAAATGGCATGCATTTAGGAAGACATGTTCACCTCTCTGGGGGTTTTGAAGCCCAATCCAACGTTTCTGTGGTAACGTGGGAGCTTTTCTTTGCCACCTCCTTCAGCAGTAATAACCCGCTTCTTGTTTTGGAAGATGGTAGGCTGTTTCTGATAAGACCTCTCGTTCTGAAACGGACCACATCTGTATGGTCAGTTACAAATAAAAATAAATAAATACCGCTTCATACTAATGATTTTCATTTATGCTTCCAAAATGCACTGTCAACCAACAAAGCTTGTTATATTAAAATATATACCAAGTTGCCTACGCATACGAGTAACAATCAATAACATTGCAAACGTTAATGTCTTAGTAAGACAAAATCTAATCTTTTTTAGATCGTGTACGATCAGGCCATCTGCTGGAGTACCTTGCATTCAAATCAAGTTCCTCCGTCAGTCCTTTAGCGTAATTCGCATATTATTATGCAATTTAAAGTAACGATACACAAACTAAACTGCAAAAAACATGTTTATAAATTCAAGTTTAGTTTGTCAGATCTGCAAGGCCGCTCGAGCTTCCGCTCAACAATGCTTTCCACCCGCCAGCCATGGATTAAAAAAACACATTCGATTCCTGAATTGTGGCCCATTTAAGCTTGATTGCTTCGATCATGTGTTTCCTTTTAGCAATCAACCAACATTTGTTACTTTGAGCTGAAGCTTGGCATGAAATAATACACGTTTTAATAACCACGCCGTTCGGCCTTACATACCTGCGCGTCCGCCATCTTCGCCAGCCGAGTCGTAAAGAGGACTAAACATGCGCGAAGAAGACAGAAGAGGGGTTTTCGCGGATATGACGACAAGATGAGAGTGGGACTGACAGAAAGCTGTCACCAGAGAGGTTTTGTGTGTAACGATTTAGGAAATGCTTCTTAATTTTGTAGAAATGCTAAAATGTCATTTAATTATGTTAAAATCTTGTATTAATGTTTGATTTTTTAAATCAAATAACTTTTTTAAAATAAAATCAGGAATGTATTGGTTCTCTTGTATGAACAATTTGTTTGCTTCTCAGTAATAAAAAAATACAAATTGGATGATCTAGTAAAGGTTTATTCAAAATCACAGACGTGGAAAAATTTAACCTGGAAACTTAGTGCTTATCTGAAAGCAGTTATAGTAACTTTATATGTCATGTATTGTTATTTAATACGTTTTTTCAAAACTTTAAAATTGTTATATAATTGATGGGTCCATATGTAACTATTATTCATCATGTTTTTGAATTCTATTATCTAGTTTCTTATACAGAAACATATACTCCTAGTTTGCTTATAAGCGTTTCTCCAATTGTAAGTGTTGGTCATTGACATCATATAACGTTATATGATTATAGGAGTCATAGCAACTAGTCAGACCTCCTACCTAGTTTCACCATAATAAGACCATAATTATTCACAATTTATTACATAATTCAAACACAGTCCAGATTCCCTCTTCTATGGGCTACGGCAACAATGTGGTTTGATTGTTATCTAATTGCCGTTAAAAAATCTAATTATTTAAAAACACCAACAATCTCAATACAAATCAGTCGGCAAAAAACATCCAAATGTGAACACTATGAAAAGATGACCTTGATTCAATTTCTGTTTTTGATTTGAAACGGTATAGGTTGCGTTTATTAGATGTCGACACACGTATATAAGAACTCAGTATATAATACTCAGTATACAATACTCAGAAAAGCACAGCATTCTTTTGTTTTCCCTTAAACCCATATTATTACTGGAACTAAATAGCATCAGGTTCTGATGACTTCCTTCCGTTCATTCGCTGACGTCGGCAGCAGGAAGCGTCCTGACTTGTTTTCATGCTAATATGGCAGCGCTGTCGGGTGGAGGCGATACTGGTAAGTGCCGCTTTTATGTTCAAATAACGATTAAATGCTGTTTTATCATTTATAACACAAATGTTTATCAGATGACTGGGCCAGGTACTTTGATGTGTATTTAAACTTGACTTTATCACGTAAACGTGAGTTTGCCCACTGCCGTTCCTTGTCACAACACCGCTGTCTGAGACATGTCCGTACGTATACCGATCACCGGTCGAGCGGCCGCCCGGAGCCGCTGTTCTCATACGATCATGACCGCCGTGGAGTCATGACCCGAATAAACAAACAAACAAACACTTCTTAATGGACTATGTTAATTAACCTGATGAGTTAAAACAGCTTTTTGGGGTATCTAACATTTAGGCATCATATAGGCGTTACTAACTCTTGTTTCATTACGCACATAGGATGGCCAGCAGATGCTGTATAAATAGATGTCTCAGTTTTGAGACAGCCTCTGTTCACATGCTCGATACCGCGATGTTGTTGATTTCTAGAGGGGTGACATCATAGTTTCAGTTATGATCTGTAAGGGGAGGGGGTAGTAAACACACATCCTAGGGATGTCTGTCCGTATCCAGGTTTTAAGTGGAAAGGCAAAAAGAGCTGAAATGGTGTAGTTATTGTTTAATAAAAAATCAGTAGCTCTTTTATTGTAATATAGACATGACTTATATTTTTGAATAACTCAAATTATTGGCAAAACTGTGGCTGTTCCAAAGTAAAAAGTGAGCTACTTGCCTGTGTCACATCAGCGTAGGTATGAACAGCAATGCAGGTATGTACGAAAGTGAAAGTCGTCTTATTTTGAGTGTAAAAACAAGAGGGTTTAGATTTTTTAGATTTTCTTCATAAGACAGCTCACGCATATTAGTTTCTTTGCATCAACTTAAGTTGCCAGGAAACTGAAACCAAATGTTTACTAAATTATACATACACTGCTGAGTCATTTAACAAACAGTGTGGAGCAATTCTCTTATCACATCTGTTCTCTGAAAAGCAGACCTGTTTTACAATATACTGTTGCTGGCTTATCAAGATTTTGTCAAACTTATTTTTAATCTACAAACATGTTCACACTCTGTGTAATAATGTTTGTATAGGAAAGTCTCTCTAGAAGTGTTCCTCTGTGTTTTTCATTTTGATTTTCTCTGTTTGAAGGCACTGGCAGTGACCAGATGCTAGACCTGGGAGCTGTGCTTCTCAATAAGTAAGTATCTGCTTCTTATATCTAGTTCTCATTTCGCTTGTTCTTTTTTGTTATTCATTAACTCAGTCATCTCACCCCTCTCTTAGCTTCATCTATGAACGGGTTCGTCGTCATGGTGACTGTGATGCTGAGGTAGCCCGGAGGCAGCTGGGGGCGGTAGAATTGTGTGACCCCAACCATAAACGTCTTGCACAGTGTTTGCAGCAGATTGGAGATGAGTTGGACGGGAATGTGCAGCTGCAAACGTAAGTTAGCAGGCAGGTTTAAAGAGATAGTTTACCCAAAATTAAACATTTACTGAAACAGTAAAGAAACTGTTAAGCTGAAACTGTTTTCTGTAAAGATTTATAAAATGCATGTTCACAGCATGCATTTGGATGAACTATCCCTTTAAATAATAAGATTGCTATAAACATTACAGGAATGTTTTTTGTATTATGTCCTGCTGTGCTCAGTAATGCCCACTGGATGGCAATGTGTTGCAGTTCAATGATGTGAGTCATTATCGTTTTGTTAGGATGTTAAATGATTCTGCTCTTCAACCTACGAAAGACGTGTTCGTCAAAGTGGCCCTTGAGATTTTCTCAGATGGGAAGTTCAACTGGGGCAGGGTGGTGGCACTTTTCTACTTTGCATGTCGGCTTGTCATCAAGGTAAAGACACGCGCAAGCTGTTCAGTCTCATGTTGTCACTGTGTATTTTAAATATTTATTTTAACATCATTCGGTTCGCTGCTTTGCTTACAGGCTATTGCAACAAAGTTTCCTGATATCATCAGAACCATTATTAGCTGGACTATGTCCTACATTCAGGAACATGTGATTAACTGGATCAGGGAACAGGGTGGATGGGTAAGCCACTTCCTCCCACAATTACTTTCGTAAGGTCTAAATAACATGTAGAGTTTAAAAGTCAATGTGGCATTCTCACGTGTCACAGTGACCTTTACCAGACCCCTTGGTGTTTAGGGAACTAATTGCCTCAGGCAAGCATGCATAAAAAGAACATTTAACTGTGATGTGAATTACAGTTTTGAGGTTGTGTAAACAATTTTTAGTAGATACCCAGTTTACAGAGTTACAGAGTGAAGACGTATTTGGACCAGACCATGCCGAAATACAGAATAACGTTTCAATGATGTAACGTTGTGATTCTCTTATTCGTCGTGGCGACATTACAGTTGAACATTATTGTAACATGGCGAGTATGTCATAATGACAAAACTGGCACGTTGTAAAGACTTAACTGTACTGGCCCATAATGTTTCCCTAACTATTTTATTCAGGATAACGCTATAATTGAAATATTTCATGTAACAGATCCCACACAATATGAATAATTAAATTTATAATTAACGAATCTAACACAGTAGACTATAACATTTAATAAAGCTGCACCTACCCCACATATATATATATATATATTGGATATTGGATGTGTCAGGACTTTACTGGAATATTGGAATTTTAGTTATTAGGGTATGATTTGGTTGACTAATATTATTTTTCCTCGCCCACATGGCCTTTTTATGCCAGTGTAAAATAGTAGTCATTGCTGAAGTTTATACATTTTGTTTAAAAAAATAATGGTTAAATAAAAAATATAAAAAATGATTAATGTTCCAACATAATAACACCAATGTGTTTTTAGACCGATGGCACATGACCAGAGTGTTCATTATTGACAACAGTTCATAACTTAAAATCATTTTTTATTACCATGGTCAGTTCTTAATTGCTTTCACTTCTTCATCTCAAACATTAGGAGGGAATTCGCTCTTACTTTGGGACCCCCACATGGCAGACCATCGGGGTCTTCCTGGCTGGAGTTCTCACCACTGTGCTGGTGATCCGCAAAATGTGAAGTCAAGAACAGAGAGGAAGATGAAGCGAGAGTGAAGACAGAGTTCAGACAGTGAGACAGTGATTGGAGGGTGAAACAGACCAGCAAAAGGTAACAGAACGATGAGGGGGACGAGGAAGAGAGCAGAAGAATGGACAGAGAGACTAATAATAGAGTTTAAAATGCTGTCAACTGAGAACAACAGAGAGAAAGAGAGGTGGAAAGAGTGAGAGTCAAGCATAATTCAGAAGTTCTGAGTCACTCCTGTTACTCCTGAGTCGGTGCCCTTTCTAGTCTATACATCTAATCTCTGTAATATTTGCACTGAAAGTAAGCGAGAGATTATAACATATGTTCAGGTATAATTTTTAGGTATTTCTTTCTTTGGGGTTTTGGGTATTTAGGTCATATATGTTCAGAAACAGGATAGATTGGGTATTTGATTTAATTTATTGACTTTTTCTATGCTGCAATTTCAGTTAAGATCTGTAATCATATTCTATGTTAGCTAGTTTGTTTAGTCATTAATAAATTGTGCGTAATTGCAGTCAGAATTTGATTTGATAAAGATGATAAATGCTCTATTACTGTAATTGTTGTTATTTCTAAATGTATTTTTGAACATATTGTCTGTCTTATAAAAGAATAGGAAGGGGCTCAGGGTGGAATCTGCCTACATCTGATGAATTTCTTCTCTCTTCCTCATTTCTCTCTTCTTTCTTTGCTCATGGTCTCCCCAATTTCACCACAATACTATGAAATGTCTATTCCAAAGCCGTGAAGTCAGGTTGTGCTTCAGTGATGAAGGTGCAAGGATTAGCCTCTCAAGAATACATGTAGTGTTTGCAACAGCATTTGAGCACAGGAATACAAAGCAACTAACCAATCAGCATTCTGTCTCTGGTGTGTGGGCGTGTCCACACAAGTTAACATAAGCAATGAGCCCTTATGATTGGTGGACAATACGTGACTCTTAAATGCATTAAACTTGTCTGAGCCATGTTTTTTACAGAACACAATATATACCTTTTCAAACAGTGAAGTTACTTGCATGACTATCCAAAGACATTGGAAAATCACATGAGACTTGAATGAATAGCATTTTTGCTCAAGCTGGTGCAAACACTAGAGTCTAAGGGATCATGTACATTTGTAGTGCCCAGACTTTTATATCGGACTTAAGGACAGATCCGTTGAGCTCTTCCCCTCAGCAAAGTCTTCTCAGTACTGTATTTTTAACATTGGTTAGTCGAATCCACAGTGCTACCTTCAATTGATCATTTTATATGCTTCTTTAATTTTTTGTTGTTTGGATGAGGTTATCATTTTTTTTATTCTTTTGTTGACAGTGCCTTGGCCTTTTTATGATATTAGCCACCACTTTTTCATCTTTTTCTACGTCTTTGTACATTGGTATGAATTGTACACTCTAAGGAAGGCTATGTACTGTGAGCCCATGTTTGTTTTGTAAGATGTAAAATAAAACAATAAATTGTTTTTAAGGATTTCAACAGAAATGTGTTTTCTTTAGTGATATATAAACCTACGTACAAAAAAAGTCAAGCGTTAGCCTTTAGACCTGAAACTCTATAAAACCATAAGAAACATTTAAACAGGTATGATTGAAATTGTGACTGGTACCACATGTTTATAGATATGTATAGTTTATATTAGATTTATAGACAATGTTTTTAATGTTTGTTTTAATTATGCATATAAGTGTTATAATGTTTACAAGCAATTGCAAAATCTCTGTACAGATAAAATGAGACAACTGCCAAAATCTGAAAAATGTTTGCTTTTATTAAACATTAAAAAAAAAACAGATAAAACATTCTTACAACGGAGACGTGTTCAGGCACCTGGATCTAAATCTATACATGCCTATAAAAACAGACCACACTGACAATTCATAATCAAAAGTGCTTGGGGTTAAGGCAGTGTTGTCCTCAGAGAGGAACAACAGGGCCTGTGATGAGGGGCGAGGCTCACTGATGTCATTGGCCAATGCTACTTAAAGGGTCTGGAAGCGAGAAGCTCCATGAATTTTCCTAACCGCCCTGGATAGAGGCATATACTTTTGAGGCACCAAAAATAAAATATATCTAGCTATGAATTAAATGACTTTATAACAGCTCATGATAAAATGTGAAGCAAAAATGATAGACAGACATGGATTGCAAAATATAAATTGATAGAAGCATAAGATTTAAAACCATGATCAAATTTAATCATGATCATCTTTTCAAGACATCTTTCAAACAGGAAGCTTGATAGACCCTGAATTAACACTGGACAGATCAGTCTCTAGTCTCAAGGACCCCATCTCTGATCCTCCAGCTCCATGGCATTTTGCAGCAGAGGGGAGGCAGGGGTTCATAATGGCTACAGTTAGGGGCAGGGACACAACGCAATAAGAGGCTATTTTCTAGAACTTCCTTGTCATGGGGCACCAAACAACCATTTTCCATTTGTAGGCTGAACACCTTCTCTGAGATCTGCATGACAGAGATAAACATGATGTAATTGCAAGCACTAAAAGAGTAATGTAGAAACATGCGCGCCACATCTATAATCCATACACACAAACTATTTACCTGATCACTGATTCCTCGTGCAATGTGGCCTATTTTCACCCTGGGTGTCTCCCGAATATGAAAGCATTTCCCATCAAAGTCCCTGATGTAAACATCCACCCCTGCAGAGACAAAAAACAGACATGAGTATGAATGAAAATATCCCTGCCCACTAGTTCAATAAATGCCATCTAAAAATGTCTCACGTGCAAGAAATGTATTAAATGCAATAATGTTCTTGCAGTACTTTTTTAGAACTTTTTACATTATATACATATTAAATTAATTTTTAAGTTGTTAGTGGAATGTTTTAAGAATGTTTTTACAACCAAGCTATAACATTAACACAATATCTAAAAAATGTAAGTTTCAGACTTTCCTAGAACATTTAAAATAACATTTTTACCTAATGGAAACATTAGGGAAACATCCTTAGAAGAACCTAAAATTGTTAGTTGAGAAGGTGTCAAAATAATGCTGAATCTGGACTATGAGGTCTTTAATATGTATTGATGGTTTATGTCTCTCTAATCAAGACTTGTTTATATACCCTCAAAGCAGCGGGGAGGAGGCTGGTGTGCAGGGACGAGCCAGTCCCTGCTGAAGCTCTGGCCATCCTGTTGGCTGTTGTAAGAAAACACGCCCGAGCTGAGGTCATCGCCTGGGCCGACTGACCAGCGTCCTGAATCCTGCAGTAAATAAAGTGAAAAGCCAATTGAATTTTAAAGAATCTGAGGAAGGCAAACTATGATTTTCCATCTGTGTTATATACACTGGTAGCCAACAGGTGAGGGTGTTCAGTATGTGTCAATTATGAGTAATAGAAATGCATCAGGTTACAGACTATTTCATATTTAGCATTCTGCATTTGATGCCCGGGTCTGTTTACCTTTTTGTCCCAGTATTCTCTAGTGGAAAGGCAGTCACTTCCCAGACAAGACAGCAGCTGCTCCTGTAGCTCAGGAGAATGAGGCTGGGAAAGACTGCTCAGGTAGAAATCTACAGATATAGTCAGAGTACAAAAGTGTTACAATTACAATATGTAAAGCTACAGTTCAGATAACAGTGATCATCACAAAAATGGTATATATGTATTATATATGTGCATATATTATATATATACAGATAAACCAAGAAAATCATATGATCAGATGGTAACTCACCTCTCTCCAGTCTCCATAACTCTTGCTCAGTGGGCTCTGGCTCAGTCTTATGAATTATCTGTGGCTCAGGTGATGCACTTTGAATGTGGATCAGTGACTGTGGAGGAGAGTGGCCATCATCTGTTTTCTCCTTTGTCTGCTTCCACTGTTTTGTCTCATCTGGTTTCTGGTGTTCCTCGCTGCTATCACTCCTCGTCTGCTCTGAGCTCATCCACTGCAGCTCAGAGCTATGGGATAAAGGGGTGTCGTGGGATGTGTTGGGTGTGGTCAAATGGGCGGGGTCAGGTGTCTCTGGCTTCCCCAGTGGTTTCTGATAGGTTCCTCCTCTTGGCGTGCTGCGAAGTCCTCCAGCTGTAAAAGATTTTAAATGATTTTATGAAACATTTAGAAAAAATTTGAATGATATAATATTTATTATAATTAAGTTTATTCATAATATGTGCAAATACAAAAAATACTCTAACACGTCACAGCTCTGTATTACTACCTTCTTTGAGTGCTTTAGCAGTTTTTACTACGAGGTCTTCAGCAGAGGCTCGTTTCTTTGGGTCCTTCTGGAGTCCTGCCTTTATGACATCAGCAGTATAGGAGCTGCAGTCAGGTGGAATCTCCCTCAATGGTGGAGGTTCTTCAGCTATCTGTGACCAAAGACACATACAAACACAAGAAACACACGTTTTTACACTTCTGTAGACTTTTTAGTGCTTTAACAATATTCTTAAATTTACATCATTTGGATTTACTGAACAAGTAATGAGTGTCAACTTTACTTAAATCACCCTTCCAATCATGGCTTACCTTGAGGCAGAGTGGGCGGGAATAGTAGCGAGTCCATGGATGACAGCCATTGAGCATGTGCAGAAGCATACAGCAGCTACTCCAAATGTCTGCCTTTAAAGAGCGGGGTTCATTGAGCACAACTTCAGGTGCCATGTGAGTCTCTGTGCCTTTAAGGCCTAAATACACACACATACATACAAACATAATTCATGTATTTCTATACATGCATTATACATGTATTTTTATCTATAATAAAGTCATCAGTGTACTTACCCTGCTGAAAACTAAGTCCTTGTTTGTCCATTTTCTCTGACTGTCCAAAGTCACACAGGAATGCATCGTTCCCATCCTCTGACAGCAAAATGTTATCCGCTGAAAAAGTACACAAACGAGAACAGAAAGTGAGAAAGTTTTACTACTCCTTACTGTACTTACTGCATTGTCATTAAAAAACAAACAAAATTTACAACCCAAAGTTTTACTTCCACAACATGATTTATTTGTTTAAGTCAACAACTTAAAAACTTGAAACTCAAGCCTAAAAGGCTCCCAGTGTTAATGCTTCCTTTTGAAATCTACTGTTATTCGCTATTATTTCCATAGACATAATTTATGAACCATAAACTCTAATGACAGAACACTGATCAAATGTGCACAATAAGAAAATAAACGTGTATTAATAGACTAATAGAGACTATGCTTTCATTTTAACTTTCAGTTCTGAATGAGTGAGATGATTTTCTCATTTCACACACAGTCTGCCAGTGGGCACATCTCTTCCCATAAGTCTCTCCTTCAGCAGTGTGATTAGCTGCTTCCAAGAACAGTTAAAATAGGAGTGTGAAAGACTTTCGGTTTCTGAACTGCAATTCATACCTAGTCTACCAAAAAAGAAAAGATTAAAGATTTGAAATGTCTGATATATTCAGACACCAGATGGCGCTAAAGATGACAGACTAAAACAGTTTTCGTGTTTGCTTTCATTTAATTTGCTATTCTCAATCTGAATGTAATACACAGAAATAATGCGACTCATTTAAACTCTTTAACGTCTTTCTGTAATATATATGGTCATATATTCGTTCTTCAGTCTCGTTTGTTTGTCAAGATCGCTCCCACTCTCTCCCCCTCCCCCCTCATCTGTAGCACATGAGTCACACTGCGGGAAATTCCCAGTCCAGAGTGCACACAATGTATTCTGATCTTCCTTCTCTCTCTCTCTCTCTCTCTCTCTCTCTCTCACACACACACACACACACACACACACACAACCAAACTACTTCACCATCACACCACAGGTGCTGTTTGCCTCACCCTATTCCTCAGAAAAACTGAGCCCACCACAAAACACAACATATGAATTGTTTTAAATTCTGAAATAGCACATCTGAAACTAATGCAGATCTCCCAATTGTTTATGCCTCTATGTAACTCAACATGTGTCATATTTTAGTGTTTTCTGTGCTTTAAGAACCAAACCCAAAAAGCACATTTGTTGCTCAGATGTTGTTCTTTTATGGCCTTAGAGACTTTGTAGATTTGTTATTCAGTCACGCTGGATCTCACTCGATCACAAACAAAACCTCCTTAACAGACACCCACGAGATTGACTGGAAAGACTTTTGCTTTGTTTCCTATAAAATAAGCCCTAGTAATCATACCTGGTTTCATATAAGATCTTAACAATGTCTCAGATTGTGCTTAGATTTGTCAACACAGCAAAGTCTTCAATCAAAACAATAATTTTTTATATGAAAATCTTTTACTTTATACAGGCTTTGTTTCCTTTCTCTCAAGACAGAAATCTGGAAAGCAGGACTCTTAAACTAAAGTCTAAATTTTCTCAGTTTAATCTTGTCGTCTATAAAAACCAACTGAGATGTTATGGAGATCATATTTGCGATTTCCGTTCCTTTGGTAAGTTTCCAAAGTATTGTGGCAGATTATCACTCTACAGGAGGCACTCTGATGTCAACTTTCCACACAAATAAATTAAACACAGCCCGCTTTAAAAAATACTGAAAACAAATGCTCACAAGCTTTTAGACCTGTTCAGAGTCTATGCGGCTCCTTTCATGCAGGAAAATACCAATATACCATATATAATCAAATCTTTTAAACTTACACCATCAGGTGTAGGTTCTGGTCCTTACCTTTAATGTCCAGGTGAAGGACGCGCTTCTTATGCAGGTAATCTAGTGCCCCCAGTACCTGCTGAAGGTAGTGCAGGGCCAGATCCTCTGGCAGCCGGCCTCTCTCCTCCACCAGCTGCCCTACTGAACCTGGGGACAGTGCAAATCAAGCAGATCAAAAACAAGGAACCTCTGGAGCTCTTAAACTATGAGTCATCTCCACAAAGATCCTGAATTAAGAACACCAGATACCTCTGAACTGAAATGAATTCATAGATATTGCCATAGCAAATGTCTACAAGTGGGCTTTAAAGTTCTTACTGGATTTGAGGTCCATGAACAGGATGATGGATGGACCTTCACGCACCACTCCAAAGAGTTCCACCACCCGAGGAGACTGCAGGGCACTCCACGAGCCCACCTCCTCACTGCTGAAACTCACTAATGGCACCTGAAAACACATCCAATGAATAAAAGCAACTTAGTGATGCCAGCTGTAGGTTCTGGAAGAGTATGATGGTCATCATGGTGGTCGCAATACTCGTACCTTTTTGGCAGCACACATGAAGCCAGTGCCTTTATCTTTGACGCTGTAGACCTCTCCAAACGAGCCCTGCTTTAGAAACGCACAGCACTCATACTCCCGGCCCTCTCTGTACTCATAATTTACTGGTTTTAGCCCCTGAAACAAGAGATCTGAGATGTTAGGAAACAGTAATAGTTTACACTATGACAGTTAACTTTAGTTCAGCGCTACAGTGTAAATCGTTTTTACAGAATTACTGAAAGAGTGAAAACAGTCTCACATAAACTGTGAATGATAAACCAGGTCATATTTTACCTCAAGATGAAAATGAAAAACTGTACTTTGCAAAAAAAAAAGCCTTTTTGGAGCCATTAAGATTATCTGCATGATAATCAAGCCCACCCCCCTGCAATTCTCCGTAGCCTAAAAACTGTTCCTATTACTGTAATGCAACAAAAAAGGATGGTTTACATTACTGTAATACAGTAATGAGTGAGTTTTTTTGTATTACAGTAATGATAAATGGGGGGGGTCATTAAAATGTCACAATGCAAAAGATAAACAACAACTTTATGCAAAATATATATTTATTTTTCTGAATGTGAAGTAACGTGACTCAAAATATATGACACATGATATGTCTATAAGTGTCAACCGATAATGTGACATTAATGCACATGACAAAGTTGTTCAGTGTTCGATTATGCCTATCTGTGAGGAAACTCCCCAAACAGAACTAGGCTGGTGCAGTAAACATAAAACGGAGCAAAACAGGAAACTGACGACCGCAGCTTTTAGCTGTGTACACATGCATTTTTCTCACTCTCTCTCTCTTCTTCTCTGTATTAGTATGTCTTTATCTTTATTGTCTTTCTAGAGACGTCAGGTTGTGTGAGCTTGTATGACTGTTTGACTGCTTAATCATGCGTAAATTTGTATGTTAGCACGCAAGACAATTGGTCTTTGTGTCATGCTCTTTCACTATGAATTCACCCGTCTTAATTTCAACATGCTTTGCATATCATTTGGGGCCAATTTCATGACATTCTTAATGGTTTTGAATGACTTAAAATACTGAAACTATGGGCAAAATAAAGCTGTGAGCATGCAGTATGAATTAAATGTAACGTATGTTCTATAAAATAGACAGAATAACTAAATTATAACGAAATTATTGTATTGCGATATGCTTGCTAGTAGCAGGCGACACAGACCAATGTCAAATGTAGCCAGATTGGTGAACAAATGACTCCAGTTCAATTTAATGAACTGATTAAGCGTCATTAGTTTATAACGACTCACTGAATCAGTTGCAGTGTTACTCACTAACCTGTAATTTGTAAATAACTTTTAGTCATATATGACTAGAAATAAACCAATAACCGTTACTACTGTTATGTGTATATGTCCGTGAGAGTTCAGAGAATTAGTGTACTGGTTGATCATATGACAACATGCCGTTGGAGATACATTGTCGTAATAAAATATATTTTTAAATACATTGATCTTTTAAAAAAGGTTAACATTACCAAAAACTGAACTTTGTTTTTTGTTGTTAATATAAAAACATGAAGTTTACACATACAATATCTGATATAATGTGACTAGAATTAAATTATCTGGCGGCCCCTCAAAAGTAAAAAAGAATCATTAATTGAATCTTTAAGTGGAATGGGCACAAAAATCAATTTTCTTCCCTGTTTGCGGTGGTTTGGAAGCATGTGTTTAAAATCACCTCTTTAAAAAGAATTCCTTCATTCTTATCACTCTCCTCTCTCTCGTCCTCCTCTCTGTCTCTGTACTCTCTCAGAACGTCTTTGACAAAGCCGTGTGCAAAGCAGCGGTCTTCAGTTGTGACGTAGTCCCTGAGGGCAGTAACAGCCAGAGGGCATTCAGCCTCGCTCTCTTGGGTGTAGCTCTGGCAGGAGGAGAGTCCATGTATGGATGTCTGGCTGGCATCCCACTGATAAGAGTACGATGGGCCCTCTGTTTCCTGCACAGACACTCTTTCTGTGCTAGGAGAGCTACTGCTGTATGTATTGTTACTGATGCACACTGGGTCTCGAACCTGAACCAAGAGGATTTAACAACAGAGAAAGACACTTGTCAAGCATGTGT
>JAZGTJ010011164.1:0-17231 GCA_036877575.1 Botia almorhae
CACTGTTGCCTCTTATTGTAATTGAAGTTGCTTCCTTGTCCTCATTTGTAAGTCGCTTTGGATAAAAGCGTCAGCTAAATGACTAAATGTAAATGTAAATGTATTCTGGCCAGGGTTCCCTCTTGCGACCAGTAGGAGGCAGAGCGGCGAATTCCTGCGTAACAGTCATATTCCCTAATTTTTCAAAGGAATAAACAGACCTTTGCAATCGTGTAACATTTATCTGAGTGAATGGCTTTGATGACCCTGCTTTCTTATAAATGTAATGAGATGTTAGCTGTGGACACATTGAGAATCTTCAACTTGCTGGGGAAGCCCCGTTAAATCAAATGAGGCAGAGGGGAAAAAAAAGAGAGTAAATATACAGGGGGCAAAGAAAGTCTTAAAATTTACATTATTGACTACTGGTTGAACTAACTGGGAGGTGGTGATAACAGTCAATATGTGGAAATAGTTCAGGGACAATTAACACACGTTCGTCCAGGGGCCAATGACAACATATTCCATACACATATTCCATCCAAACTTTGATATATTTAAAATAATATATGTGCATGATGACTTCCATAACAAATTTCTCAATTATAAAATGAAGGCTTGAGGGAAAACATGTCTAGATGGTTACCATCATGAGATCATAACCAAAAAAAGGCTTTGAAATCCTAGTACAAGGATTTTACTAGCTTTTAAAGTAAATTATCAGATAAGTTTAACTTTTTTATGGCATGGCGAGGTTAGTTTGGGTCTAATGGATAAAATTCATGATATTCATGATCTAAAATCATATTTATAAATAAATGTTTAAAATCCAAGCAATCCAAACCCATAGCAAGTACAGGTTTGTTTAATGAACATAAAACAAAAGATTAATTCTGTGACTACCACAATTTACATGCTGTGTTATAATGCAACCCAGCTTCTGTAGGTTCATTTTCTCTAAAGTCAAGTTATACCTCAAGTAATCAGACAAACTAAAAACTGTCACTAATTCTGTCAATCAATAAACCTGGCTCACCGAGCAGTCGCATGCCTGAGCAAACAGATGAGAGATGGGTCTCCTTACCGCCGTCCAAGCATTAACACACTGTTATGTTTAAAGTAACCTGTAGGGAAAATCACCATGGAAACATGCCTCATTACACCAAAACCAAGAAACATAAAGAAAGCGTGGGGCATGCACCTGCCATTTCACAACACAACTTTTGTATAGTTAAACAGAATGGAAATAGTCTTTATTACGGGGGAAAAGTCAGAATATAATAACACTTTAACTGGATCAGATGCAAGTGGACAGTTTTTGGAGATCTTGAATATTATGAATCCTTCAAAACATGAGACAGAGTCTCAGGTATTTTAACATGTTCCCTATCTTCTAGGTTAAAATGTGGAATAATTTCTATTTATCTGTAAAAAGACTAAATTATAGGGAAGTTAAAGCCCTGCCCTTTCTTGAAAATCATGCATTGCACAGGACAGAATGTAGAGATGGGCCAGCCAGAGAGTGCGCTGTGGCACCAGTACTTAATACAGGTACAGAGCTCAGTACTGTGGAAGTATTTTTATTGCATTGCTGTTCAATTGAACAGATGAAGCAATTGCATGTTTAAATGAAAATTTCTATTGCTAAATTTATGACCTTATAATTAAATATTAACTTTTAGGTTAAACTTACATTACCGTATCAAAGCTATTCTTAGATGGATTATTCAAGCATTCTTGACTTTTACAGGTACACATGAAAGGTCCTCTTCTAGCACTGAGGATGCTCTGTCACAAGCAATCAGGAGCCAAGCTCAGTTTAATTGTTTTAGGAAGAGATGGGGGAGGAAGAAGAGGGTCTGATGGCAAGTCCCTCAATTTAATCACTTTACCAATAAATGATTTGCCCCAAATAACCATCATCAGATGCAAGCACATCTGCAATGAACCTAAGAAACAGATTCTGAATGCAAGGGAACTGCTGGAGAGCTGATGAACCAAACTTTAGACCAACCACAAACAAAAAAAAACAAGACAAACTACAATCAAACAATGGATTTTTGCCTAAGTTTGAAGACTATAAATTTGGAGGTCCAGTGATTAAAAGCTGTAGAGAAGCCACATTGCTTGCCACACCTAGACAGAGGTTTGACTGTCACTGTCCACAGGTCATGTGACTTACCTTGGCTTCAGAATTGGAGCAGATTTGCACTAAAAATGCACAATCGTACAGATAAGAGCGCACACATGGACATGGAAAACATGTCTTCTCTCCAGGGAGGAGAAAAGAATGAGAAATTAAAAACCGGTCTTTATTCAGTCAAACTCTAAAAAGCAGTTAAACAGGATGCAAACACAAGACAGAAAGTACATGATGGGTTAAAGAAATATTCTGGTTATTTATAACTTTTTGAAAGTTGGCATTACCACAAATAATTTTGACTCATAAATGAGAAACATGATTGCAGTTGTAACTTGTAATGAAAAAATTCACAGGCAATTCCTGTGGGTGGAGTTTTAAGAATTCAGTTCCATCACTAACAAACTGTAGTGTAGTTTCATATACGCTCTTGTGTTGTGCATATATGGAATGTGTTTTTGTTCGTGTTTGTATTCTGAGACATGAGCCAAAGTACTTTTAAATAATTACATTTACATTTAGGCATTTGGCAGACGCTTTTATCCAAAGCGACTTACATTGCATTATATTACACATTGATCACTATACATTGAGTATGTTAAGTCATAAATATTTATAGGCATATTTCACTTTTTTTCCTTGAAACTGTCACATTGAACAGAAGTGAGCTCATCATGGTTAACATAATGGGCTGTTAAAGCAAAGATTACAAGATTACTTTCAATCAGCAAAGTCCCAGAAACTGACTCTATATGAAATGGTGTTTCAATGACATTAATGTTTTCTGTTCTATTTCTGTGTCATGTAGCTACTATTGTTGAATAATAAACACTGTTATGCATAACAAATAGCCATTAAATACCTTCATGTGAGAAAACAAAGCAGTAAGTTATGTACACAGCCTGCAGAACATGATGCAAGTCTGTTTATATATCCTAAAGAAAAAAAGTCATGTGAATCAGTCTAATTATCGTGTTAAAATTAACGTTGTAGTGGTCTTGAGTCCAGTTGTCTCCTCTTTACAAAAAAAAATAATAATAATGAAACAAATTAAGAGCCATGAATAATGTAGTACCAGTGGTACTGTAATGAGCAAATTAAGCTTCTATGTCTAAATACAACTGATTTTGTACCGTCAGTTTAAATAACAAGGCCTTGTTTTTTTTTAACTGATAAAGCCTTAATTGATTCAGTGCACAAGACACATAGCAGAGAAAAAAACTTACAAAAACCACAGAAACACGTAACAGAAAGTTGGAGCTACAAACTCTCCTTTTAGAAAGAACAAGCTACTACTTGCTTAAAAATCAAATAATTTATTTATAATTTTTAAACCAGGTCTGTTGTCCACTTGAAAACAAGGAAACTTTTCAATACATTTTGTCTGGGATGAAAGTTAGAGGAAGAAGGGGTGGAGAAAAATGCAACAACTTCTTTTTTCCCCAACAGAATGGATCCATGTTTGAGGTGAAGGTCTTGCTCGTCCAAATCAGCTGAAAGTACAAGAGCAACAGCAACTACAACATAAATTCCATCTTTTAAGATGGTGAGAGTTATCCACAAGTGCAGATTCGAAACAAATCCACTTACTAATAATTCCCCAATGCAGAACTCTGTCAGATTAGTGTCCACGTCATCTAAATATGTGATATTACCCAGCCAACCCCTGTCAGCTGATCAGTATGAATTTTTACGGGCATGATCTTTGACGGACTGCTTACGTACCATGGTCAAAAAATGGCAGTGCAAAACTATGATCAGAGTCATGCCAACAGTTTTAACAACAAGCAAACAACCCATACGAGATATGGGCAGCAAAGGATGGCAAATGACTGCTAGCCAAAAATGCATTACTGTGTCTAGGGTTGGCATCTCATGGGGAATTTTGAACTGAATTCACTTTATACTTAAACAAAACATGCAATCTGTTTTTTAGATGGTGTGTTTGTAAAAGAAATAGTCCATGAATCAAACGCTAACAGTGAATTAAACCCTTTTGAAGTTGGCTTTAAAGGAAACTTTGGCTTTTTTTGGTTAAAAAAAAAAACACTGGGTCCTTTGAAAGAATCGAGTGAAAAGAGTGACACCAAACACCTGAGACATACTGATGAGTCAAAGGTGAACAGTGGTACTAGGGCTGTGGGACTGTAAAAATTATATGATATTTGGTTTTATCCAAAAAATATCAAAATTAAACAAAATAATCAAAAATGCATACATTTCTCTCAGTCATCCATCCATGCAATATCTGTGAATGCAAGCACAAATTTATATAGCAACATCTATTTTTATGAACAATGGAGCACAGCAGCTCTGTGGGGAAAACTCCAAAGATACTCAAAAAAATCAAACTTTCATATATACATTTAGCAAATTGAAAACCTGTTTCCCACTCAAAAAACAAAACAAATGCAATGTTCTTGTTTTCCAAGAATTCATAAGCCAGCAGCAAAGCAATGAAAGTCTATTAGCAATGAATGGGAACACACAGACTAATGTTTTCAAAATGCCTTGACATAGACACATTCAGTGTGGGTGAGTGATGGTACAACCTGCCATAGCACGCTACTGTTCAATTCAATCCAATAAAACCACTTCCAGAAACACCCTAATTTTCCTCCCTTATGCACAAAAATATTAAAACAATGTTGTCTTGTATATGGTCAATAGAAGCCATTTCACTCATGTTTCATAAGCCAGGTCCAATCTGCCTCTTTAAAGCAATTTAACGCTTTTAAAGCAACATGAGTCCAATCAGCACGCATCCCATAGCGACTAAGCTGGTGAGAACTATATGCTGCCCTCTACTATTTAACTAAGGCAGTGGTGGGCAAGGGAACTTTGCAAAGAGCAAACCCCCATTTCATCAGTGCAAAAATGACAAGTGCATCTGTTTGAGGTTCATTTGCCTTGATTTAGTTCAATGTTAGTAAGTAACCTTGCAGCATATTCTTACAGATGCTTTTGCAATGCTAAATGTATTCTATTCATGGATTCTAATTGCTGTGATGCTTCCAAATTCTTATGCATTCTCTAAATTTAAATCATATGTGAACAGGGAGCACCCATGATGAACTGTAATAAACACTGAAAATATAGAGAATACTCTACACACTTATGATGCAAGAACAAATAATTGGCCCACCCATTCAGTAATTCACAACGTTTATCTAGCTGACCAAAAAACTCAAAAAGAAGTGTCAGGCCAACCACTTTTGTAAGATGACACAATTTTCTTTAAGTAGCATAAATTGGAATCTACCAATTGCCTCCGAACACACACAAAACATATCCACATGGCACACTGTGAGGAAACTAACTGCTGACATCATCCAAATTGTTTTAGCAATATTCAGGTTAACATGTTTCAATGTTTGTGTATGCTATTTTGTCTTGTTGAAAGTCATGTCACAGACAGAGCTCTGCTCAGCATTTGCCAAAACATAAAATAAACACATAAAACAAACCACACAAACAATGCAAAGCAAAAGGCTTCAATAGAATCACAATCTGCGATGCTTCCGTGCACCCTCAGACAAACAGTAATAAAACAAAAACGTTCAAAAGTAGATGTAGTTGAGTCGTTGAGTTAAACACACATTTCCATCTCCGGTTCGTGATTGTTCATAAAAAATTAAACAACAGAGGTATGGTGCATTCTTTGCTTTCATTTTGCCGATACCGTCAACCTATTCTGCCTGGTCTTCACCGCCTGATGCCAACACACAAGGCTATCGACACCTGAAAGCAGATCCACCACGTTTTCCTTTACAGCTTCACTGTAATATTAGTACCCAACTTTTCTCTGTATTTTTGTTTTTATATTTTGCAATAATCTCTCTTTGTTCCACATAAAACGTTCGTAAAAAACACTATGATTTGTTGAATTTTCCCTCAGAGTTTCCCCTTTGTGGCTCAGCAAAGGTCGAGTGTCTTTCTAGTCAGGGGAAGCAGATGATCTGAGCCTTGGAGCACTGAGGTGGAGGAAGAGAAGGCCAGAGGGATGAAGAAAGACTTGAGGAACCCATTAGGATGATTTAGCGAAGCCAGAGTTTGAGCCGAAGTGCGTCTACTCCGTTTAAATAATATCTAAATAGCCGCTTGTCCCTGACAAAGCCCAGGTTCTCATAAAGTTTTAGGGCCGATTTGTTAGTGATCTCCGTCTCAAGCACAACCTAAAAACAAAGCAAACACAATGTAGAAAGTGCAGATTTTAATCTAAACTCTGACAGAGTCAAACAGCCAAAGGAATACACAGAATAGGGTGTATTCGGAATGGAATACTACTATTTATCCCTCATAGAAGAGCAATGTTAATTTTCTGTATTCAATTAATGGGTGACGTTCAAAATCTGCAGTATGTAGTACTATGCAATCTAATTATATAGCACTGAATACTGGATCAAACAATGCAATAAAATGAAAATAGTGGGCAGGGACAAATAAGCAAAATGTACAGTCAACCAGTCATCATCACTATTATAATGACGTAGACTGTACGTCATCCTGTTTATTACACTGTTGGGTAGGGTGAATTCAGGTAAAGTGGGCCATTAAGCATGAATGCATTGTGTTCAATGAGTACACGCTTTTAAAACATTAATGGTCTTGTGTTGAAGGGTTACTGTTTCTGTAAATTCTAAATTCTAAAATTTGGCTTATGCAATATGACACTGGTGGGTGTGGCCATGCCTCAAAGAGGACAACCTGGTGATGGTGAAAAACAGCAAGACCTGTTGCTCACTAGAAGGTTGCTCACTAAATGTAAACAAATATTATTGTGACTGTATTTATGTTACTGCATGTAACAGGTATTAAAATAAAAATAACATTTTAAAAAATATTGTAATATTTGTGTTTAAATATTGTAGACCCACTTTGGATGAACGTGCTAAATAAAGTGGGCCAGTGGGTTTCAGGTAAACTAGGCCATGTTTAAGCTTTACTAATTCTATTTACATTTATTAAATACATTAAAATTCAGTGGTTATTTTACAACTGACATGTGTAATATGCCATTTTTAAAAACAGTAATGTCAGGAATGTTGGATCAGATATAAAGGAAAGGATGTGCATCATGTGAATCATAGTATCTTGAATCATGACACTTTACACTGCAAACAGTGTGTCTGAAAAATAAAGATTCAGAACAACAAGCTTCATTTCAGAGAAAAAAAAGTTAATTTTCATATATATTCTTTAAGACCTATGCAACTAATGTCAACACACACTGTCTAGTTTGTTCTACTTGTTTTGCATTTTACTCAACTGAGTGAATTTTTAACATTACCTTATGTTTGGGGTGTATTAAATATACATTTGTTAAACGCAATTGAATCGTTTAATTGTTTTTAACATAAATAATGTCTTGATAAACAATATGCTTTTACAAGTTCTAAATAAACATGCAGAATTAAAAAATGTTTAATGGTATATACCATCCAAATAACAAACGGTATAAAATGAACCTAAATGAAAATATTTCATCTGAACCTTAAAGTTATCAAATGTTATAAACAACAAAAAAACACCTAGGTATCTACATTACATGTTTAACAAAATGTGGCCTACTGGGATTTACCTTGCCAGATCAAGGAAAGGAAAGGAAAGGAAAGGACGTGACGTGAGGCCAAGTATGGTGACCCATACCCGGAAATTGTGCTCTGCATTTAACCCATCCAAGTGCGCACACACACAGTAGTGAACACACACACACCGTGAACACACACCCGGAGCAGTGGGCAGCCATTGCTGCGGCGCCCGGGGAGCAGTTGGGGGTTCGGTGCCTTGCTCAAGGGTCTCACCTCAGTCGTGGTATTTAGGGTGGAGAGAGTGCTGGTAATTCACAATCTCCACCTACAATCCCTGCTGGACCTGAGACATGCATGCAACCTTTGGGTTACAAGTCCGACTCTCTAACCATTAGGCCACGGCTGCCCCAAGCTGTCATCAATAAGCTGACATGAAATTACTTATTAATTATCTGAGACGAAAGAGTGTGCACAACATCCTGGAATACTTTACATCAGCCTAACAGTTTATTTCATGATAAACACTATTTGAATGTGTTATCTCTCTTACTCAGTGACTACTTAAATACACAGATATGAAATATTGGTTTGAGTTAGCAGTATTTTATTATCTGCAGCAATGGCAGAGAAATAAAACATGAGCAATAGACAGTAGACAAAGTTTCCAGAGTGCTGTGTCGACCAATCAGAATCAGTTATTTCACCTTATTGTGTACTAAGTGTATATACTGTATTATATCGCATTGTATCTGTTTATATGGATTTGGTCTCAATCTTTGACAATACCAGTCAGACTGATTCTCAGTTTATAATCTCATTATAGGTTGGGCTTAAAGTTAATGTGGACCTCTACCACGTAATATATGCTATATAGTAACGTTCCATTCCGAACAAACCCATCGTTTGAAGTCTTTGCAACATTTCTCTCTCACCTCATCGCAGTCTCCCTCAATCATGGCATAGATGGCCTTTTTCACAAGATTGGTGCCTAACAGAAAGCAAATGTCAAGTTGTAACCATTCAGAATAGTTCATTATAAAAGATCACTGTTGCCATTTGTGATAAACGCTAGCATGTTAGCAGTCAGCTACAGTACATACCAATGCCTTTCCTGCGAAACTTGGAGTCCACGGCGAGCATGGCAATGTAACCGCGACGAAACATCTTCTTATGCATGTCTAGCTTACATACTATGGCACCAACACAGTCTTTCTCAACCACTGCCTGTGACACATCAGAAAGAAGCAGTCATATGACATACTACAAATAGCTGAAAAAATTGGCTGAAAAGCATGAGGATAACAATAAACCATCCTTCAATTAGCCACCCTTTAATATAATTACATCACATGATCTAAATAGACACTTACACATAATGGTTTTTGCATGGTAACTAAAGGTCAACCTTTTTATTTCGAACCAAAGGTATTTGGTTAGATCAATGTAACTATAGCAAAACTAAAACAGCTGACATAACTGACATAAAAACCATCTGTACAAAAATGTACAGGGAAAGTACCATGATACAATTACACTATGGTGTTAACACCCTACTCCAGGGTACTTCAAAAGAATACTTATTATGTCATTGTGTGAGCTAAAAAAATGTATACAACAGTGTCATGTCAATAAAAAACAATAAATACCAATAAATAACAATTAAAAGAAATTATGGTACTTGTTTGACTTTTTTGGTTAAAAAAGGTAGACTTCCTTCCCAATAGCTTATTAATTGTGCAGTCATAAATAAATGGCCATCGTTTTGCAAAGTGCTTTTAAAGTCATCCTTGTGGCAAAGACTTGCGTGTTACTGAACATATATTTCGAACAATAAATGTACAATAGTATCATCATGTTTTTCGACACGGTAACGTGTCCATAACACAGTCGTTGTTTTTAGACACCGTAGGTAACAGAAAATAGCTCCCCATCACTGCTCTTTCGATTTTATTCAAACAATGGGACATTTCGACCTTTAGCTGTTCATCAGCCATTAGCCAAGGTAACATTATTATATATTTTTTATTTTTATACATGCATCAGAGCAGAATATATAGAAGAATATATAGAAGAGCAAAATAGTATTCTTTTGAATACCATGTAAATAACGTGTTATATAAATACGGTAATAATCCAGTATAATGTTATTAGCATACGATGCCATTACTGTAACGTACCATGGTACTTTCGTGAGATAAGACATACGTGCCTTGACAACACAGAGACAGATGGCTGATGGTGCATCTCATCAAGAACAGAATTACACGATACATACCAGAAAGCACAGCTGAGGCCAGTTGTGAATAAAGTACCTATAGGTGTATATGGAGTAGGGTTCAGACAAGTCTTTAGTTATGAGGCGGATAATATCAGGCATCTGTAGCTCAGACTCGTATCTCACGTATCTGATGGACTCGTCATGCTCCTCCAGGGCGAGTCTCGACATCTCAGCCACAGGAGCGGTGTCAGCCGCAGCCTGCTCTACTCCAGCGCCCTGCGGGCCCGGGCCTGGCTCAGGCTCACCCCAGTCTGTCGCCGCTTGATTTATCGCACCAGTCCTGCTACTTACATTGTTCTCCAATTGACAAGATCTGCTTTCCGTTATAGCCATACTATCAGTGCAGTTTATCCCGTTTTCAGGCGGTGATTGGTTCTGTGATGTTTCGCTAAAACGTTTACTTCTCGTTAAATTGTATTTTCCCGTGCGATCGCCTTGTGTTTCGCCGGTGCCGCTCGAGTGATGACCAGAAGTGTCGATTTGATTGTCGGACGCCCGGTGCTGGACGTGATTCTGCAGGTGAGTGTGGTTGCACTGGACCCCGTTCAGTTGGGCTGAGTGAAACTGGGGGGCTGATGCGTTGGGATGCACGTTGTTCTGGTTTGATTTAACTACCGCTTTCTGGTCGTTGGCGTGCTGGTGTGGTCCCGGGCCGGGGGTGATGATGTCCAGTCCCCCATCGTTTCCCAGTAAGGTACACCCGTCCACGGGCAGTGAGGTGATCTCGCTTGGGGATGAAGGTAGTGCGTTAGGCCCAGGCGGCACTTCAGCCATTCCACTGCATACAGTTAATATGATGACAAAAAACGGAGTGGGAATCAACCTCTCACAGCAAACGAAGACAAGGACAGGCGTCCGTCCGGCTGTTGATACCTGATAAATGTAGAAATATTATAAAGTTCGTTGACTATCTCTTGTGTGTTTCTGCCATTACTCAATTCACTCCTCACTGGCCTAAAATCTGCCGTAAACCTGAGCAGGGGGTTTACGACACAATGTCGGCGCGTTACAGTAAAGGAGGCTGGGAAATGTATTTTATGTATTTTTAAACTGTCAGACTTGATTTGTCTCACTTTTAAAAGTAATTAAATTATGATTTTAAATGCAATTCTACAATCTCAAAATCCTTAAACATTCATACTCAAACATTTTAAACGTAAATTTCAACATGGTCTAAGTCTAAGTCTAAGCTATTTTCAAAGAAGAGCCACTAGATGGACCTATTCATTTAATTATTTGCGATTTAGTCCTAGGGTACAGCTTGCAGTCTGACTGAAGGTGTTTTTAGAGCAGGGGCGGAGCCAAAGGGTGGCCGCGGGCAAAGTCCGTGCCATCCCACTGGCCCATCTCGCTTGTAATTGCATTTAAAGACAAAGTAATTTCTGAGATATGGCTCTTGAAGGACCTCAGTGGTAACTCCCGGGAGTCGAGACTCATTATTAATCAGTAGTTCCTTTGAGCTGCGCCTCACGGGCGGCAGTCATAAAGCAAGAGCGCTAAACCACAGTAATCGTAGATTACTAATGTAGTTGCTTATAATGGTATTGTCAAGGTTATTGAAAACAGCTTGTGAGTTTGCTTAAGTTTTATTTTTGCGCTTGAAATAAATTTAACTTAGTATACAATTTGTGTGATTTTGTGGTCATTTTAAAAGTTTTTGCAGGTTTGGAAAATATAAAAAAAGCTTGAACAACAACATTTAAATAGTAATCGTAGTAATTTTTGGCCATCTAAAATTAAAAGATTTGCCTTCTTTTGTTTGTATGTTTTCTGTGCCACCCCAGAGTAATTGCTGGCCCTTGCCTGGCCACCCCTATGAAACATTCCAGGCTCCGCCCCGTTTGTGAGTTTTCACTCCAGGTACTGCTTTGTGTTCAGAGCGTTAAAGTTTTGCTTTTGTGACAGTATTCGCCTTTTTAATTATTTAATGATCAACAGATTGTATAAAACATTTGCTCCAACAAGTCCAACAGGCCTATAGTAACGGTGCAGATTATTTATTTTTAATACTTATTTTGAAATATTAAAGGAGTGTTTTTCAAGGTTCCTGCTGGAATTTTTATCATCAGTCAATAAAGATTCTAAAAGGGAATTTTTTATAAAGGATTATAACATGATACAAAATGAAATAACTGGATTTTTTTAGCGCGCATAGCTCTCAAAATCTCAATAACAATTATGATAACCAACATATTAAAATGTACTTGTAGTACCTAAAAAGTAATTTACATAAATAATTTATGCATTTTATAAATAAATTATTTTATAAATGATTTGTTCCCCTGTTCAGCAGCAAGACATTATTTAAATAAAATTGGAAGCCAGAGTTGGTGCAGACACTGTGAAAAGTTCTAAGGAAAAAATTTGAATAGCATAGATGTATACACAGAGGCATGGAAATTAATGACCAGCAAATTAAAAGTATCTTAAGAGACAGGCTCCGATTACAAGATTGATCATGGTCTTTGTTCTAAGGAGAAAATCCTTGTGAGAATGTATCCCTGCATTATTCTTACGGACACATAGTAAGTCAATCAGTAGACATGGCAGACAATTAATCTCTCAGACAAAGATTTGCTTCAGTGGAGAGCTTTTATCTGGCCCTGGCTGAATTATCATTATTCTGCTGTCTCCTGAAATTCTCTGCCCTAAATGACAACCAAATGCAACTCACCTAAAGTCACCTAAATGCCTTTCTATGCAGTACTGGCTGCCTTTTCTGGCTGTTTGTGTTATGGAAAGGGTCAAAGAATTTATGCTTACCTTTCTCTAAAGTAAGAAACAGGTGGCATGAAACACAACATTAAAATATGTAGATGAGAAATTTATTGAAACATTGACAAAACAGCAATTGTCCTTTATAACTTATTTTTTGTTATAAGAATTAAAGTCCAGAAGTAAAGGGTCCTTTAGTTGTAAGTTAAAAGACTGGTATTTTTAAGTCTCTGTTAACTGCTTTTGTTAGGGAGTAGACAGAGCCCAAGACAGGCTTAAGTGGGACCTCTATGGGTCACTTTGGAAACTAATTAAGAACCTCTTTGGATACCAGTCTGGTACTTCTTTGTAACAATCACTCTCTCGTTCTTTCCCTGCCATCAAAATAAACTATTTTCAAACCAAACAAACACAGGGCCAAAGTCCTCTTGTGAGTGAGCTGAAGGAGCCCCTCTATGAACCAGCTGAACAGCCAACAGGGAAAACCCAAAGTCTGAACACTAGTAAACACTCATGTCCCAGTTTATTGGAAAATAAAAAGAACAGTTATTTGAATTTTAATACCTCATTACTTCTTGTTAGTAAAGATGAAGTAAAGTCTAAAGATTTTGCAAGTCAAAGCTTTTCTTTACGTATAAAACCTGAGAATAACATGATAAAAGCAATATAAAATAAAATTTAATTTTCAGAAGTGAAACTAACATTGAACAAACTATTACTATCAGGACATTCAGCTACAGAGCTATAACTGCAGAGTCTGAAAATTGTCAAAGGCAGTAAGGATGCTTGCATCCAGAGATGTCACACATGATGAACAACAACATCCTGCAGCGGCGATCATTGGGTGGAAGTGTAAGAGTGACTGTCAAATTGGGCAGAACTCTTTCTACCGCACACTGATGCCAAGAGAAAACAAAAGAAGTAATAAATGTCCAAATACCTAAATATAAAAAAAATAAATTTAGTTTTCTGAAAATGAAAGACATTAACTTTGCACATAACCCTGCCGTACATGTCCCACAAATCCTATCAGGTACTCTTTCCATACTGCATGGACCTCACCATCTTTGTAAGGACCACACTCACTGCCGCACTGCACTCACTGCCGGGACCCCTTCTTTTCAGGCTGGTTGCTTCTGAGCCCCTCTGGGCTTGGAGCCACAGAAGCAGGCAGGCAGCTAGCTGGAGGGGGCCGTCCCAAAGGGCAAAACTGCAGGAGCACCGAGAGAGAACAGCTGCCAGGCGAAACCCTAGCACATCAGGTTTTGTCAGTTTACCTCCAGGACCACAGAGAAAATCCTGCAAGCCTGACAACAGAGCTAAGCTCTAAGAGACTGAGACCAGGTTGGGGAAAGGTGGCTGGAGCTCAGGAGGTGCTCCCAAAAGAGGAAGTGAGGTCTCCCACACATGCCATCCACATGGATCTCCAAAGCTGGTTAATGCTGCTGATGGGCATCCTGTCATCCCGAATGTCTATGTAAGGTTTGTTAACATCCACTTACCCCAATTCTGTCAGCAGAAGCTGAGGTAAAACACAGTCCTCTGAAATCGAAACATACTGAGCTCCAGCCAAGGATTTGGCATGAAACTCTGCTGTTGGGTACCCTCTAAAAACAAAACAAAATTGCAATGAAAAACACAAACTATTGTGATGTCATCTTAGATCTGTGCTGTCAAAAATTTTAGTCTATTAATCCAAAATCACTAAGTATATGATCAAAGAAGAAAACTGTTGCAGAAAATACAAAAAGAAAAGGAGAGACATTGACAGTACTGGATATTCAAGCCACATGCATAGCTTAGGACTTTGGTAAATGTACCAGGCTATTTAATTGTGTATCGAATGCATACAGAAAATCTGCATATTGTGAACAGTATGCATACTTTATAAATGGTAGCATGGTAGTATGCCATTTCGCACACAACCAATTCACCATTTCAAACAAATCATAGGCAGCACACATTCTATATACAATTATGCAGTAAGAAGTACACTATTAATCCATTACAAATAAAGTCAATGTCAGCAACAAGCGTACTTTTCGAGACTTACTCTTCACGTGTGAGACAACCCACAATGCTCCTGTATTCATTGACAAGCTGCCTATCTCTATTCTAATGGGGGAGATGGACTAATAGGAGAGTACAAGCATCTAGCGAAGTATGCAATAAACTTGTTATTAATTAACTAGTTTTTTTAAAATAATATTTGTAATAAGTTTATTTTTTGTCATAATTAGACAGTGAGTTACCACATAAGATACGATAAAGTAAAATACAACGGAACGGAGAAGCTCGAATCTGTCATATTACTCCCATATGACAGCCTCTTCCTGTTTTCAGCTATCACGTGACACTTTGGGGCGTGACCGCGCCGTGTTCCATGCTGGAAGAGCTGATGTAAGATCAGTTCTAACAAAGATCATTGGTTTCAATGACGTTAAAATAGAACATTAAAACTGATCGCAGACCAGCTCGCCATACATTGTCTCCCGTATTCTGACTTCGTATCATTTCTTTCTATTTCCGGCCCGGTCATGGCAGCTGGATGCAGGAAGCAAGTGTCTGCAGCATAGAAATAAACAAGGAGAAAAAGAACTTTGGGCAACTTGCAGATTTAAGCAGTGTTTTCGATCTAGTCTCTGCTTTTAGACGCTTTGAAATATGGCTACGACAGCTCAATTATTCGAGGTAAGTCTGTATGTTAATTCAGTGATAGCTGTCCCGGTTTGCGTTAGAGATTTTGACAAACTGTTTTATATCTTGTTTAAACCTGTACTTTGCGTTTATTATTATGTAATAATGTGTTGCATTGGTGGTTAACGTTTGTTATGTTGTATGTCTAATAGACACTACACTGCCATACATACAGTGCCTTGCAAAAGTATTCATACCCCTTGACCTTTTCCACATTTTGTCACATTACAACCACAAACTTAAGGGTTTTTTTATTGAGATTTTGTGTGATGGCCAACACAAAGTAACACAAAATTGTGAAGTGGAACGAAAATAATACCACAGCTCAGGTGGAAGAATCTGTCCACAGGACAACTTTAAGTGGTGTATTAAATCTGGCCCTTATGGAAGAGTGGCAAGAAAAAAGCCATTGTTGAAAGAAAGACATAAGAAGACACAAGAACGGCACCGTTTGCAGTTTGCATGTGGAAGAAGGTGCTCTGGGCAGATGAGACCAAAGTTGGAAGTTTTTGGCCTAAATGCAAAGCTTTTTCCAATGTGTGGAAAAAGTAACACTGCTCATTTCCCTGAACACACTTTCCCTACTGTGAAACACGGTGGTGGCAGCATCATGCTGTGGGAATGCTTTTCTTCAGCAGGGACAGGGAAGCTTATCAGAGTTCATGGGAAGATGGATGGAGCTAAATACAGGGCAACCCTGGAAAAAAACCTGTTGGAGGTTGCAAAAGACTTGAGACTGGGAAGGAGATTCACCTTCCAGCAAGACAATGACCTTAAACATACAGCCAGAGCTACAATGGAATGGTTTGGATCAAAGAATATTTATGTGTTAGAATGGCCCAGTCAAAGTCCAGACCTAAATCCCATTGAGCATCTGTGGCAATACTTGAAAATTGCTGTTCAGAGATGCTCCCCATCCAATCTGGATGAGCTTGAGCTTTTTTGCAAAGAATGGGCAAAAAAATTTAGACTCTAGATGTGCAAAACTGGTAGATTTTGGGGTACATACCCCAAAAGACTTGCAGCTGTAATTGCAGCGAAAGGTGGCTCTAAAAGGATTGACGCAGGGGGACTGAATACAAATGCACACCACACTTTTCAGATTTTTAATTGCTTAAAATTTTGAAAATCATGTATCATTTTAATTCCACTTCACAATTTTGTGCTACTTTGTGTTGGCCATCACACAAAATCTCAATAAAATACACTTAAGTTTGTGGTTGTAATGTGACAAAATGTGGAAAAGTTCAAGGGGTATGAATACTTTTGCAAGGCACTGTATCTTAGCTATTTGGTACTGGTATACTATCTTTTTAGTTAAAATTCTGGCATAGAAATAACTGCTGCAACAGTGTTTTAAGGATCTTACAACAATGTGCACCCATGTATAAGCAATCCAGATTTTCATCTGTTCTCTTTTCCAAGAGATCACTGGCCTGTGTTGTCAGTTTCACAGGCTCTTTATTGTATTTTTATTTTTATAATCATCATCATCATAATATTAATTTTTACCAGGAACCATTTGATGCTGATGAGTACATTGAGAGACTGGCCTGGAGAACTCCTGGAGGAGGTTCCAAAGGAGGAGCAGAGGCATTTGACCCTAAAAAGTGAGTCACAACACAAACAATAGTTTGTGTCTTTGCAAAACTATAATAGAAATGTTTATTGATGGATGAGTTGGACCATATATTAAAGGAAAGCAGCCAACAACATATATCAGAACTCTTTATATATGAGAACTGTTTATAAGTACCTGACGTTGTTTAAGTGAATGTCCAGATTAGGGCTGGGCGGTATGACCAAAATTTTATTTCACGGTATGAGAAATTTTATTTCACGGTAACGATATCTTTCACGATATAGTTTTTTAATATAGGTAGTTATTCCA
>JAZGTJ010011165.1:0-17229 GCA_036877575.1 Botia almorhae
AGGAAAGTAATGTGTAGGCAGATAAATCAATTTCTAATCAATTTCTAAAATCTATTTCAATTTCTATGTGAATGCATGTAACGTTCCTACAGGGAAAGTGTAATTTTTCTGTCACCACTGTTAAAAAACAGACCTGCAAAAATAATGATTGTGTTTAAACAGGTTTCCCTGAATTATCTCCTCGTACGTCATTGGTTGTAGCCAGCGTTGCTGTGTCCACAACGTGTCTTACTTATACATGTCCCGGCATATTAAGATGGGTTACGAGAATTTATTTGAACATAAAAATGATTACACATGTCAGCTATAAAAAGACAGTTTTACTCTAACATCAGGTTCGGAATGGTGGTCCCTGCACTGTGACTAAAGGATAAGCAAGATGCCGAGATGAACAGACAAGGCCAAAGAATGTGAGGAACAACAGAAGCCTTGTTTCTGCTGAAAGAACTCGCTCAGCACTTTCTTCTCCTCCGACAAGTGCTTTCCTGCTTCACTCAAACACACACTCAAAGCACTGCTGATGAACCGTAAAACAACAGACAGAAGCCTGATTTTGAGCATTCCCGAAATAAACCGATTTCACAATTAAAAATAAATGTAATCTTTTTATAGGTCTCACTAAACACGGCCCACAATCGAATATTCTTGACAAAAATTAAACCGTCTCTTTAAACACACCATGGCCCCTCCCACATATCCCAGAATTCCCTGACTCACTTGTCTAGCTCCTCCTCCTCGGTTCTGGCAGTGTCGGCGTACAAATATTTGCTCATGTCCACCGGCCGGGTGTTCTTCTTTGTGCTGCTTCTGGGTGGCGGCGACTTGGGCTCGGGCTCGTCAAACGGGTTCTCGTACTGAGGGCGATCCGGGTCTGCGTCAGGGTCATCAAAAGGGTTTGAGGGAAGGGAGGTGTCATGATATTCAACAGTGGACTGCACTTGAGGCTCAGGGGATGGTTCTGGAAACATACAGCACATCCTCATCTATATTATTTAAACTAAAGTTACATGTATTAAAAAAAGAATGGGTCAGGATTTATCTAGTCGATAAATGAGGTCTAGACTTGCTTGTCAACATTTGCAAAAATAAACATGTTTTCAATATGACACAATATTATTTTAAAGAGTATTAATTTAGAGACACAAAAATTCTAACAATATTATAACTGCCCTTCTCAAAAATCACCTCAGATAACAGACCATTCTAGTTTTGTAACATAGAAACAGATTTTCTTAAGCTGCTTTGAAACAATATGCGTAGTAAAAAGTGCTATACAAATAAATTTGAATTTTTGTTGAACTTCTTAAAACAAGTTTTACATCTACAGCTGTTAGACGGTTGACAGGGCAAAAACCTCCTGGAAAATTTGCCTCTGTAAGCGTGTCCTGTTTGAGGAATCACTGCTACAGTCCTATAACTGCATCAAACTGCAATGCTGTAATCATATGTACTGTCTGAACAACACAATTACAGTCAAACATCACATGCCTGCTGACAGCAATGTTATTATGAATAACCTGCAAGCTGTGATAGTTTTAGGTAATGAAAGGCTTTAGCTATTTAGTAGTTTACTTAGAATATTTAGTTGAATAATTAGCATGTCTCTGACTTCATGAACTGCATTACATGGTGCTTTGCACGTCCCCCATATAAACCTTAGAAAATTTCCAACGTTATCATCAGGTATTGCTGAAGGGTGATAACAGATGTCAAATCTCTGTCTCTCTGGAGGAAGTCAGAACACGCCACAAACACAATAAAATGAACGCAGCAACACCCCACAAACCAACAGAACAGGAACAAATGTGTCGGAGTGGGAAACCAATGTTTGTCTTTGCAGGATGTCAAAAACTGTCTGTCCGTTCACACCCTCCTCTTGAACTGTGTGTTTGTGTGTGAGAAAACCTTTCATGCTAGCCATGCACACACTCCAACCAATCATGAGTCAACATGACAACAGCAGAAAGTCAGAAACCCTGTGGCGCTTCCGAACCCGACCACACGCATTCTCTCTCTGACAACACACCGTGTGCCAAAACCACAAAACTCAGAGGCGGATGTTTTTGATGCTGCCACTGGAACGGAAACTAAAGCAAAATAAATTCTCCTGACAGATAAGCACATGTCTGCTTATAAAATATAGGGCCCATTTACACTACCTTTATTCTGATCAATTCTGTTTACTACTGATCATGTCCACAAAACTGTGGCTATACACAGATACATTTTCACTTAATACATCAACACCTTCTCAGGTTGTTAATGAGCCTGCCCTGTTGATAAAGGAGGAAAGGGGGTCACATCAAAGGTCAAGGGTCACTCCTTACCATCCTCATCCGGGTCACCAAAAGGGTTAAGGTCAACCGGGTCATTATTTTCATCGAAGGGGTTTGAGCTCATGTTGCTCTGGTCTTGGTCCTCCTGATCCAGGAAGTTCAACTTGCTGATCAGCTCTAAGCAGTGCACATCCACGCCATGACGATGAGGGAAAATATGGAAGGGTTGGGAAAAAGAAGAGAGAAATTATTTCAGTCCAAAACAATCCGGCGAGGAAAACAAATGGATGCAAAATAAACATAACACCGAAAATACAATGCATCAACACAAAGAACCCCCCCCCAAAAAATTGTTAACATCTGCACTTTGAAGTGAACCGCACCAGGACCCATTGGGTCCGAAGGTCGGAATGTTCCAGTAGTTCCAGTACTTCCAATCCGATTTATTACTCATGGATGAGTCATTGGGCCCAGAAATGCACATCCTATAAACTGATATCGGACGCAACAGACTGTGAAAGCATGGGGATCAGAGAGTCTCAGAGACTCTTACTCTGGAATGTTCTGTGTGTGCATGAGGTGACAGAATGAAGTGGTCTCTGAGGTGATAAGCAAGGTGTGGTCTCTATTCACTCCACCACCATGCCACCCTGACCCATATTAGGCCATGAGAGCGTTCAATTACATAGGACACGTCACGGGATGTCCCACAATGCACTGCCCGGTGGTCATGGAAACCAAGCTTTTCTGTGAGCAGCTGGGTTCACGTCAAACTGCAGAAGGTGGAACAAGGGCATGATATCATAAACAAACAAACAAAGGACAGACACGTGGACACATAATACCGATGAAAACGCACAGCGCGACAACAACATGACCACAGGGATGGAAGTAAAAGCAAGAAAGGAAAGGAAAGGTAGAGGTGGAGTGTGAACGAGGAAATGAAAGAGGGTGAACGCTGAAAGACCTTCAGAGGACCTCCAGGCAGGTTTGTGTGCTTGCTTTAGGCAGTCATCTGGATCTCCATCTAGTGAGCTGAGAGCATTCAGCTGTCTCACAATCTCTGGGAACAGCACAGCATACAATCAATACACACACATGCACAACCTAACCTGTAGACACACAGCTATGCAATATATAAGGCTATCAGATATAGAGAGAGAGAGAGAGATGGAGAGCAAGCGTGTCTCTCTGTACAGGGATAGAACTAAGCTGTGTCTTCGCTCTAACAAACTGTGAAAAACAGATCGCTATGGCAACAAAGAGATTCCCAAATCCATACGATGAATAAACAACTCAAGCATTTCCATAGGAGTCCCATTCACACATATAAACAGATAACGGCGCATAAATTTAATATCACGATCGTGAGGTAAGGGCAAGGGATACACACCCAATGAACACACACAGTCATAAACAAACACACATATAAACAATAAACATGTAAACACAAATATACACACTGAGCGAGTGTTGTTTGGACCTCGTCATTACTGGTAAACAGAAGGTATAATATTGTAATTACACATTTTAGACAAAAGCCCACAAATACGGAGCTAATAATTGAACAATGATTAAAAACTGAACAAATGCAAACGTGCGCACATACATGCGCAAATACACAAAAACCAAACCACAGAAATGGAAACCAAACTGACACCGGACAGAGATTCTGAAAAGAACCCACAAACAAAATTTCTGTTCTAGTTTACCACGAAAGGTACGAAAAACAATACAAATAAATGAAGAAAGCTACAGAAAAGACCAATTACAATTAAAAAGCATCTTAAAAATCCATTCCACAATCTTTGTACTTCTGTGTACCATTTTTACATAACAGTTAAAACTTTAAAACAGAACAGAACAAAACAAGGAACAGAACACAACAAAAAAACAAGACAGACAAGGGTCTATGGTGGTCTTGTTTGTGCACAATGCTCGGATTCACCTGCAGGGGTCTGAATTCAGACTGATCTGATCTCAATAGCTTTGCTTTTATGAATGAAAGTAAATGCATTTTCACCTGTGATCTTGGCAGCCTTCTCCTCCTGATTCACTCTGTTCTCCTCATCTTCCTCGTTCTCTTCCTCGAAGTCATCCAGATTGCCGATATCAGCCTGCTTCATGCTCATCAGACTGGCCAGACTCTGCATATCTTCATCACTTCAGACAGACGAGAAAAACAAGTCAAGCCAACCGGATCAATTTTACTGTGTTTAAATGCTTTAGTGTCTGTTTATTAACATTTGCGGTAAATTAAGTATGGAAAACAGTTTCCTTTTTCTCCTTTTGTGTTGTGCAGAGAACTTACGCAGGTTTGGAAGCATATGAGAATGACGACCAAACGTCTGAGTGAACTATCACTTTAATTTATTACATTACTTATGAGGACCGTTTATTAGCGATGCCAGTTTCCTATTTTCCCACAAAGGGTCTGCTGTAAATTTATGCTAGATAGAAAGAAAGATAGAAAGAAAGAAAGATAGAAAGATGGAAAGAAAGAAAGAAAGAAAGAAAGAAAGGGGGACGAACGGGTTAAGGGTGATGTCCTTTATGGTTCTGTTCACAGGAAGCAGTGCAATACAGACACACATTCCAGCTGCGGCATTCACAAGCACCACCAGATAACGGCTTCAGGATTAACTCTCCCACTCCCTCCCAATGTCTCTCTCTCTCTGTCTATCTCGCTCTTTGTTATGAATGTGCTTCAGTCTTTCTTTGGCAGGCATGGAGCTTATTTGAACTTATGTAATGGGGTTTATTTGTGTGCCGCTGACATCATTCCCCAAGGTTAAGAACTGTTGCACTTCCACCTCGTAACTTCTGTCACACGCACATCACAAAAGCCACAGAGATACACATATCTCACACCTCACACGGGTGAAAACACACACACACACTCATATACACACACACACAAACTCATACACACACACACACATACACACACACACACACACACACTCATATACACACACACACAAACTCATACACACACACACTCACTCATAGACACACACTCATATACACACACACGCACACACGCACATACACACACACACACGCACACACACACACACTCTTGGCAGACAGAGATTAGAAGGCAGAAAAATAAAGAGGGACAATGTGGAAGTTGTGGGCGAGTGAAGGACTGATATCACCATTCTCAACACTAGCAGGTGAAAAATTCTATCTGTCCTCTGTTACTTACACGCATGTCAAAAGCAACAGCTCACATCTATAACAACATCCTCCACCAGAATGTGATGAGAACTTGAACTGATGTTTTGTGATGAAATTTCTCCTTTTGTGCTTCACACAAGAACATCGCAAATGCTTAGAATTAATTAAAGGGTGACCAAACATTTACTGAAGTGTAAAATTCGGCTGAATTACTAGTAATAATTAATAATTACTTGAATATATCAGCCATCGCTATTTAAGCCAAATTAAAGTTTTTCCATTCAAAAGAATTAAATCAAGGAACAATCAGCAGGAAATGAGCACTGATTCTGAAAACTGATGCGTGAGGCCTCTAAGCCCCAAACAGAGATGGAATATGAAGACAGGATAAAATCACAGAGGAAGAGAGTGAGGGGAGGTGGAGGAGAGGAATGACGGGGGAGAGATTCAAAATGGAATGTTGGGAATGCATGTCACTGAAGCAAGAGGATGGAGACATGAACATGAACATAAGACCATTTTTAGTCATTCCAAGAATACACTTTTATTAACGTGTGTTCCTTGGGGATTTAACCTAAGACTGTGGTGTGGCAAGCATCATGCTATACCAGTTAAACTACAGGAAGGTGCAAAACATGGAAAAGGATAAAAGCCGTCCGTATTCTACAGTAAATATAACCTGGATAACAATGACGTTGGTAATTGCGTCAGAGTGGGTGTAGTCAGCTGGTTTTGAAAGGGTGGATGTAGTTACTGGTTGAGGTGCAGGTGTAGTAAGTGACTCTTACGTGGCTTTGCCTTCTCTCAGAAAGATGCAGGACAGAGAGAACTGCAGTGTTGCTGAAACCACTTTCTTGGACAGCGGCTTGAACTTCAGCTTGACGTCGGTCTGCGTGGGCATGGCGCTGGCGTACTGCTTCATGTTAATGCAGCTGGTGGCCAGTGCTTTCCGACGGCCCGACGGAGATTCCTGGAATCACATGCAAAAAAGAGAATTCCAAACTGACTATTCCGATGACACCATTGCACATGAAGGAAAACCACAGACAAACTGACATGTGTAATATGCTTAATGGCTGCTAAGGTATGTCTACATCACATAAATAACATGAAAGCATTTCAAGATGAAAAAGATGAAACTAATCTTCACACCTACTGGTAAACCACCTGTGTTAACAAGTACAGGGCCCACACACACACACACACACAGATACAGACCCAAAACACCACAAACACACACGGGCACACACACAGGCGCGCACACACACACACCCACCACACAAAAACACCACAAACACACACAGGCACACACACACCACACAAAAACACCACACAAAAACACCACAAACACACACAAGCACCACACACAAACAGACATACACTAACACACACACACACACACACAGCTGCTATATGTGCATACAAGTTTAGATTAGTCCTTATCAGAGCAGTCTCAGGAACACTGAGACGCAGAGAGCTGAAGAGTGACTCTAGTTTCATCTCAGATATGCCTCGATACAGCTCTACACACACACACGTAAAACTCCCCAACTCATAGGGCCAACACACACCAACCCTGGTGCCTTATTCCTTATTCTTCTTCTTCTAAAGAAGAAGAGTCAAAGACTTAAACACAGAAAGAAAGGTAAAAAGTCAGAGCGCCGAGCTGATGAACACAACAGTGCTGCCTGATCCTGCCAATCACACATCCAGACAAATTACCCACAATCCCTCACTCCAGCTGGGACAGAAGTCGGTCTGGCTCGTCGACGAAACCACTTGACATTTGTGTTGACATTTGAGACCCTGTTGAATCGGTCGGAAATACAGCATGTCATCCCAGAAGAATGCAGCGCTCCAAAGCGCGTCTTATCGCCGAGATTACGCGCTGGCATTATACCGAGCTAATAGTGCGTGCAGGTCCTTTATGAATGCATTTCAAAACGCATCAAACACTTAAGAAGGATTTAGTCCCTCTCCGAAAAAATACTTAAGAATATGCAAATACGCAGGGAAGAATTAGGTTTAACAGATTTGACGAGCGCAAACAATGAGGGCGTTATTTTCCCTGGCTGCTGGCCCAGATTACCGTCCAGGGTTATGACAATGTGTAGAACGAAAAGAGACAATAAGACACTTTCAATTTATCACAGGGATATGACTATCAATATGCTGTTATTGTGCCAGACGAATTTCCAAATACCCGGCTGAGAGTTTAGGGTGCCAGGATGTCTAAATGCTGCCCCCTGCTGGTCCCTGAAGGGCACGTCTCACTTTACACACGCGCACACACGACAGACACAATCTTCTACTGAAAGGTCAAAGCAATCCTGTTTTTTTACATATCCATTAACAACTATTTATAAACATATAAAAATATAAAAAACATATCTACATGATCATTTATTTTCACAACAGAGTTCTTACTGAAGTGTCTGTATGTGTGAACTCTGCGTATGTGCTTACAGCAGGAATTGAACAACAGAAACAGGAACCTAAAGAGTCAAACACACTATAAACAACATACATTGCAATTCCATACTATGCTAAATCTATTGTAAATATTTATACAAGGCCAACATTTAAAATAACACAATTTGTTCTTCAGATTTGTGCGAGGGTGTACAGATACAACGCTAGTAAACTATAAAAGATATTCCACAGCTGAAGTGATAAATGATAATTAGAGACCGCATGAGAAAGCTTTTGTTTTGGACAGCTTCCACAGAGCCAATAAGACATGTTTGGGTTGTCCACAGATTTTCATTGTATCACACGCATGTTTGTTTGTGGTCTGTGCTTGCAAGTTTGTTTTGTTAACATAATGATAATCTAACACAGTGACAGACTTAACATTTCAATTGAAGAAAATATTATTCAATATTTCCTGTGTGTGTGTGTGTGTGAAACCCCTGCAGGCTATCACACCTAAAGTGAACCTCAAACTTCCTTTGACTGACATTTTCAGGAAGTGTAAAAGAAGAGAGAGGGGTGTGACTGTGAGTTTCATCTACTTTAGGGTGTGGGTGTTTGGTGCCTTTAGGCGGGTGGCAGTTCCAGCTGTCCCTGTATTGATCCACAGCTGGTGCCAGTATGGGGGGTGGGGGTCAGGGCTGTGGGGTTTCCTTCCCAACACACACAGGCACAAAAGAGAGGAAGAGGATGAGAAGGGATGCTGGGTAAAAAAGTGACTCTCACTTGTTATAAACTTGTGAGCTGAGAGAGAGAGATATGGTTGATCAAAAATACAGCTTTGATAAAACAGGTGTATCAATTTTTGGGTTGTTTACGATTGAAGTAACTGACGATAATACTGAACAACACACCTTCGTACCGAACCATTTTCAGAACAAGAACGTGTGGTAATAAAAAATACAAATTCTATAAACAGAACATCAAAAGACGGTACATCAATAGAGAAAGTGATACATGTCCATTGTAAACGAGGAGCATAAAAGAGTGTTTGTCAAAGAAATGGGCCACAACAGGCTTTTCTGTCAATAAAAGCTGCTTGCGTGTTTCTTCATGAACGCCGAGCTGAATATAAAAATATCAAAGAACAAAGATAAAAACGGATGGCACATTTTCAGTTGGCATCACCGAGGGCCTATTTCTGTCTGTCATCACCCTTCCGTTGTGATTCAAATGTGATTTCCCCAACTGTCATCGAGTGGCGCTCGAACACACAAACACGCACAAACACACGCAGGCACAGATTAGGGGTGGTGTCGTTATTTGCAGGAATTGTGTTATGGAGGGCAGGGCCTCAAAATAAAAGAGGAGCAAAGGCAACAGACCAAGACTTATGGAAATCAAAAATAACACCAGCCGCCGAAATACTAAAAGGAACGTCAAACAATAACAGGCCCGTTATAAAAGAGAGAAAGAGAAGATGCCAGCTTAATACCTTCAGAGAGAAAGAGAGAGAAAGAGAGAGCTTTGCTCAAATACTGGAGATGTTGTTTCTGAATCATACCCACGCTGGGACATCGGCCGGTGCCTGTGAGCACACTAAACTATAACAATAGACAACAGAAAATAAATCTCTACAGTTTTTTTCAGTCTCTCTGATGAAGGACAATAAGCTCACTCACAACAACTCTTCACAAAAATCCTGCGGTATGTTGAGGAGACAAAAGTGAGCTGTGGTTTACTGGGACACATAACTGCGACTCTCAGCAGTTATGTATACAGCCTAATGTCATATTGCTGACATCAGCCAATCAGTTCGTACTGATTCAATAAATACAAAAAATACAATAATTTTTACTTTTTTGCGCTTTTATAGTAGAGTAACTTTCATGGCACATTTTGAGCCAATTTTGTACAGACAGGAGCCAATAAAATCTGTTTATTTACCACAGTTAGAGCCCACACCTCAAAATGGGACAGCTAAGCACACATACACACACCAGAAAGACAGATTTATTGGATTAACACACAACATCCAATTTTTATAGGTGCCAGCTCATCGATTTCTACCTCACACACACACAGAGTTGTAATTATATCTACAGCACTAACCTAAATTACTGTTCGGTGGGCCCATCACAGCTATAAAGGGGACAGTTATCAGTACTGGGAGCGAAAATGCTGAGTGTGTGTGTGTGTGTGTCAGTGTGTGTGTGTGTTTGACAGAAGAAACCCACTCATCATCAGTAAATCCTGGACAGCACTCGTGGACCTCATCCCCAAACTAAGCACTGAATAAAACTATGTTTTGCAGATAAGAAGGGGAATAACGTGTGTGTCTCTCAGACACCGCCAAAAATGTTAACACACACAAAAAACGACACACAAGACTGAAGTCAGCAACAGCAAAATATCGACACAGACTGGCACTGACAGACACGGTATGACATCATGACTTACTGGCATTACTATTGGATGTCTCATTGTCAAGTACATTTACGATTGGAGAATAGCGGTAACCCTTTAATTTAGCGTCTGTTATGTTACATGTACTTACTGTAGCATTAACAATAAATTATGCATAATTACATGCAACTAACACTAAATCTACTATAACACAATAACACTAATTAATATATACTAAAAGTATATATGTTATTAAATACATTACTATGCATTTCATTACATGGTAACAAGTACATTAGTACCTCAAGATAAAATGTACCTCAAGTACAAAAGTACCTTAAGTACAAAAGTACCTCAGGTACAAAAGTACCTCAGGTACAAAAGTACCTCAAGATAAAATGTAACCAAACAGCTGCCTGGTGACTCTGCCAGAATGAATTTTGGTTTAACAATAACATACGATATTCAGCAGTGTTTAATGGTCATCTGTACGTGCTCGTGGTCTGTGGGCACCTCTACATCAGGGAGGCTGGCGTGCACCTGTCATGTTGTCTCAGGCAGCTGCAGTAAGTGCAGTCTTGCAGGCTTTGAGGCTTGTATCTGTGTTGGTTCTTGAGTTTTAAGCCGTTTAAGACTGACATAATACGTTTAATCCATCGCACTGAGTCTATAGTTTAAAGAGAGTTTAAGTGACAGATCTGTTCACTTCAACCCCTGCACAGTCATTCAACAAACACTTTCTCCTTATATTGTAGATGGTTATCACAGTTATAATACTTCATACTAGTAAACTAGTTAACAGCACGCTATTCTTTTCAATACAACAGTATGCACCGCAAAATCACTATACACACATTATACGTGTCGCCAAATTCAGATTATACATTCTACATGTTTCACGTTTTCCAGATCTTAATAGAACTGTAATAAGCTGTATATAGTCTACTACACACACACACACACACACACACACACACACACACACACACACTTGTTTCTATGCCTTATGGGGACTGTCCATAGACATAATGATTTATATGTACTGTGCAAACTGTATATTCTATCCCCTAACCCTCATCCCAACCTTAAACCTTTACATTTTAAAAAAGCATTATTTAGTATGTTTCAAAGTGAAACCAACAAACAGAGAGATGAAGTCATGCTGATGAAAGATGAATAAAAACGAAGGGATTAAATATGTGTGTGCGCGCACATGCACTGTTAACACAGCGCTTGTATCAGAGTCTTTTACACTGCATCCCAAAACATCTTGCTTTCCCTTTTTAAATAAGAGCAAGAGTTTTACTACACCTTGTTTTACCAACAACCAAAAGAAGATGGTGGGGGAGACAGAGAGAGAGACACCTGGGTCAAGCTTGTGGATAAATATTTGGCTTTGAGGAATATTTTCAAACACAAAGATGGGTCTCCATCAGCAGGCACCATCTTAAGAAGAAACAGAAAAATAAACATGGCAGAGATGCGGGGATAGAGAGAGAGAGTAAACAGAAGAAAAGCAGGGATGGAGGGAAACAGGAGATTAAAAGAACTCGGGTGAAGAAAGAAATAGAAAAGAAGAGAAAATAGCGAAGAATGAAGAAACAATGACATAATCAAATATTACTAACGTTAATTTCCCCAAACGTTGCAATTTTGCAATGTCATGACTTTTCCCGTCATTCCTAATTGAATAAGGATTTTAAAATGTAGTTTATAGAGGCTTAAAGAACACATATTTCTGGCCAGTCCAAATATTTTAAAGCCGTTAGTAATGATAATCAATGATAGTAATGATAATCAATTATTAGAAAGTTACTACAAATTCAATGTATGGACTTATGACTTTTCCATGCCTGGAAAAATTTCCTTGATACGTCCAGGTTTCCCTTAAAGTAGAAACACTGCATAGACTTTGTGCCACATCTGATATTTCAGCCCTAAGCCAAAACAATAGCACAGATATACAACAGGAGACACACAAGAGGGTCTTAAGACTGCTGCAGCTTTGTGTGCAGTACTGTGACCTTACAACCCAAAGCTTAGAAGCAACTGAAGCAACAGCAGATTAACACACGGTGCTTGTGTGTGCATGTTTATTCCTGCTTCCACTACACAGAGAAAAGGGCAAAACAAAGAGTGTGTGAGGAGGGCTTGTGGACAGATGACTATGACCTCGCCTTGCACCTGATCTGTTACCCTATAAAGAAACTTGTTAACCGGATGTCAAATCCACACGTACACTCGCTCACAGGTACGAGGTATGTGCTGCTTAGCTCTTAGTGTGTGAAAGTGGACCAGGAGTCTGTGAGATTTACAGGCAAGGGTCCAAAAGTCTCGGACAGCTACAGATATTACTTCTATTTTGCATTTCTTTAACAAATTAAATTTGCATTTTTATTTGACCACAACTATTATCAACAAAGTCCGTAAAAGTATTTATGTGCATATTACTTTCAACAGTATCCTGCTTCAACAGAAGAAATCTGACATCTGACATTTTGTATATTACATAGTGACAGCATTTATGATCAACGTTTAAATTTGATTTTGAATCCAAGATTTTCAAAGTAGTTTCGGACTTTTGGTTCTGCACTGCATGTTATGTTATAATCTTATCACCCTTTTAAACCCCTTATAACCCAATTCAACGCAGTATAACAGCCATGTACAAGCAGTGTATACACACACACATACACACAGTATTCTGTATACATATACACACACAGCTTGAAACGGTAGATCAATATCTCAAACTAATGCTGTTGGTACATTACATAAACCAAGTCCTACTCTGCACCACAAAAAATTCTGAGGATTTTCTTTAAGGGGCCAAAAAAACGTTAGAAAGCATCACGTTTGAGTCCCTTATTTCAGACAAACTGTTTAAATACTAATAAGTTGATTTGCAAACTTGTAATTGATACAATAGAGTGAATGTGCCTGCACCAAATCTGAGCGACTGAAAAACAACACAACATCATCTGTTTTTGGCTGAAGGAGAAAACAGGTTCATATTCCTTTTGAAGTGAAAACCATCTGCTTCTGAGGTTCTGATCTAACGAAAATTAAACAAAGCAAAGCAGCAATAAAATTTGAGAGCTGGTTACATTTAATTCAGATGAATCCCTGGAGACACACACAAACTTTCCTATTTCATTCTCCTCACCAGCTTGGTTTAGCATGCCTGGCTGGGTGGCTGAATTATTCGGTGTGGTCTCCAGAGAAGAGCATGACCAGGGGCAGCATGTAGACCAGTAGCCCACGTAATGTGCTCTCTGCTCAGGCACAGGGCCTCAGCGAGGACCCCTGGGCAGAGGAGAAGTGAGATGGAAATGACTTTAAATGTTTTGGACAAAGTCCACAAAAGGCAGCAGATCATCAAAAAGAAAGAGAGAATGAGAGAGTTCAAATGTGATGGAAAGATAGAGGAGATATAATTTAAATCAAATTCCTCACACACAGACACAGCTAGTTATTAAATGTCTGCCTGTTTTAGAGGGGTTGACCACTGAAGATGGTTTAAAATTAAAACTACAAGGAAACAAGGGTAAGAAATTGAACAGTTTGAAAAGCAGCCGAGCTTAAATTAAAACACCCTAACAAGAATGTAAGGTTCTTTTTTCTCTTATCATCTCAGAGTTTCAGAGTTATTGTTTGTTTCACATCCTTCTTTGCTCCATTAACTGTCATATTTTCTTCCTTTCTTGCACAGTAATTATTTTCAAGAAGAGTGTGCAACTTATTTCTCCTGTCAGTCGCATGCTGCCCTCTAGTGGCTGGTGGTGTACATGTGAACATTGTTTTCTGCAGAAATAAATATCGCTTTTGTTAATCGTATTAAATTATTGTGTAGCTTTGGAAGACTTGGAAAACAGAACACACAGCATTCAGATTTTGACGAGGTTTTCATGTATGTGCAATGACTCCTTGCGCAGGCACTAATAATAATGTTTCTATCCCTCTTTCATTCTTTCTCCTGTTTTTCTCAGTTTCTCACGGCAAGCAAGGGCACACGGCAGAGTGAACCAGTGTGCAGCGTGAATTACAAGAGTGTATGTGTGTGTGTGTGTGTGTGTTCTGCTCTCATTGCTGATGTCAGATGGCATGTCTTTGATCATTCTGTTATTAGTGAAGTGTGTACAGAGAGGAGGTAGTCAGCTCACAAGCTTTCTGTTCTCATCCACCTCTCCTTCCCCCCTCCTCCTGTGTACACTGAACGCCCAGTTTGTTTCACTTCAAACCTTGCAAATCGCAAGAACATGTTTCACTGTATGTGAAAGCATAGCCAAACCTGTTCATTCTCTCTCTCACACAGACATAAACACATTCACACACTCTTATCTGTCTAAATGGGGTCACACCATAGACTATTGTTTTAGTACACAGCTAGTTATAAACACTATAACCTAATCCTAACCCTAACATTCTAACGCTGACATAAAACTTTGTGTTTGTACAATTTTATAAAACTTTATTTACTATTTTTAACAATGTTTTTACTAATGAGGACACACACACACACAAACAACTGCATGACCTGAGATCATAGAACTGAGATCGGTGAGTTGACTAATGTGTGTTTGTGTTTGTATACGCGTCTGTGTGATTAATTGACATGCTTTGCTCAACACATCTCGCCAGATTCTCTCTCTGTTTATTTTTGCTTTGACTCTCTAAATTGTGCATGTTTGTTCCTTGTTTCTGTATGTGTGTTTATCTTTCCGCGCTGCATGCGATTATAAAACACATGATAAGAGATTTTAATCAGAGCACATAGAGGAAAAACGTAACACTTTTCTAGTATCATCATCTGTTGTAGGAGAAAAAAATGTATGATCAACAACAGCAACATCTTCCAGCTAGCAATCATGCTGCAATAAGTGTTGATGACATCAGCAGTGCTCTGAAGTACCGGAAGAACTCCTGACATCAAACCTATGACATCACTTTCAATCTCAGTGAGTCTACACCAATCAAATTTCTCAACACAAATGCTTCCAATGAATGAGTAAAAGAGACTTTCTGAAGGATGGGAGGGACAAATAAAAGGCACCTTAGAATATCTGTAAGCCAATCGGAATCAAGCATTCAACAGCACTGATATACGCAGCCCTCTCACCTGTAACTACATTTACAATATGGCAAAGCTTTATATAACATATTGCTTACATAGAAAGATACCCACATAATAAAGATATTAAAGACAGAAACTGCAATTCTACATACCTGCTAATTACAAACCATATGAGTCGCATGAGAAATATACATGCTGAACTATGACCGCAGTATTAGGGATCAAACTGGCATTGCATTTGTGTGATAAGTGCGTTTGACCACTAGGTGTCAACCTGCACATAGCAAACATCGACAGAACCATAATGTGTTTATGCATGGCACTCACATTCTCAATGACAAAGGTCCACTCCTTGTCTTCAAACTCTTCAGCGTGGGGATCCTGAAAAATGAATCAGAAAGACTGAGGTGAACCAGAGATGAATCAGAAAGGCCAGTGCCCTAACAAGCAATCTTCTACACAGTATTAATTCCATTTAATGTCTATTTCATTATTTATTTGGCACATAGCCAAAGTCAAGATGATCTTCAAGATGATACAAGAAAACACCTGACAGGTTTATTTTGCAATATGACCCAAAACAAACGTGACTGCAAGTTATCGCCTGACATTAGTTTACCTGACCTGATCTTCTAGAACTTTCAACAGTCACCTGACTGCATGGTTGGCAGCACAAAATAAAACATTCATGAATGTCAAACTGACCAACAGCAATGAACTCTGGGAGTTGTAGTTTTACATTACACTGATTATGGTGACAACAAAGCAAGTAAAATGTTTGGAGAAGTACTTTGTTTGTCTGTGTGAGACGCTGACCTCTGTAAACACAACATGGAGACTGCAGAAGGATATTTAATACAATGTAAAGATAATCTTGCCAGTGAAAATCTAAGCAGTCAATAACCACTAAAAACATCTGTAAACATTCATTAAAGTGCATTATAGTCCCATGTTATTAAATGCATGAGCCACATATATCAACCGTAATGTGCAATAATACATGCACTTCCTGTGTAGCTGCACCTGGGTTTGACATTCAGGATGTCAGGTCTCGGTTCTCATGCGCCAGATGTAAAAATCTGCTGACCGGCATTTTAACAAGCCTAAAATACACGCACGTTTCCTGCTCGAGTGTCAATTTCTGTGTTAAGCACACTTCAGAAACAGAAATCTGACTGGAATCTGGACGTCTAGACACCAGCAGCTCTGCAGATCCCAACGAATTAGCTTTTGGGAAATGGCCAACTGCAACGACTGGCCCCAATACGGTCTACCCTACTTGGCATTTAAATGTGTGTGTGTGTGTTTACCTTAAAGAGGGTAACTGTAATCTCGATGTTCTCTGGTACGGGCCATACCACCACTCCTCGGTAGGGGTTCTTGATGCCAGGCTGCCAGCTATGAGACTGCAAAGATAAAGATATAATAAATAATAATAAATGCCATACAACTAAAACATTGTAAATACATTCATGTTATAAAGCATAATTATAGAAGTGAAGCTTTTTTAAAACTCTTTATTTTTCCACCTTGGAAGATTTCCTTCTGCTTCTGCGTGTCCAGACGACAACTAGCTTGTCCGGTTGCCTAAAAGTCAAGACAAAAAAGGAAAATATATAATCAATATTAATAAACGAGTGCTATATCAAAATTAAACACTGTTAAAAAACCTGATTTAAGCTTCACATGTGGGCAAGATTAGAAGGTTTGCAACAGAGAAAGAGATAAGTGGAAAAATATAGTTCAGCCCTTACACACAAACACACAGATTCCAGAACTGAGATTCAGTTGGATTAGCAGCAGTAAGAGGCTTGACCACAAACAGGTGTGTTAATACATACATATGTGTGTGTGTGTTAAATAAGCTCTTGAATATTA
>JAZGTJ010011166.1:0-17228 GCA_036877575.1 Botia almorhae
TTGCACTGGCTGCCAATAGCTGCTCGCATTAGATTCAAGGCCCTGATGTTTGCCTTTAAGGCAACTACTGGATCTGCACCTCCCTACCTACTCTCACTCCTTCACACGTATGTGCCCACCAGGAATTTGCATTCTGCTAACGAACGTCGCCTGGTGGTTCCATCCCAACGTGGGATAAAATCACTTTCCCGGACTCTCTCTTTTACTCTGCCCGGTTGGTGGAATGAACTCCATATCTCCATCAGAATGGCCGAGTCATTAGCCATTTTTAAGAAACAACTAAAAACTAATCTTTTTCATCTTTTCTTCCACAACTAATTTACTTACACACCCCCACTTAAAAAAAAAAAACTGTGTTCTACTGTGTTGAAAAACCTGAGCCATGTGTATAGCACTTATTCACTGTTGACTCTTATTGTAATCGAAGTTGCTTCCTGTCCTTATTTGTAAGTCGCTTTGGATAAAAGCGTCAGCTAAATGACTAAATCTAAATCTAAAGTGTTGTCATATAATACAGCATGATTTCCCTTGAAAGGGAATGCTTAACATGACAATGTTGTCTTCCTACTTAGATTGTGGTGCCACTGTCTTAGTGGTAGATGGTGTAAATGGCAAGAGAAATGTAAGAGAAGTTTTTTATTCCTTGTTCTTGTTTTAGAACATTAAGTCATGTTAAGCGTTTCCCATGTTAAGCCATTTAGAATCTCCCCTATGATTGACTGTGCATTATACAGCAATTCGCAAGGCACCACGGTTTGCTGCCATATTTGTGCACTTCATTAACATAGTGACAGAGAGTGATGCATGACAACACAGACAACAAGTTGTCCAGTACAGTTTTGTTAACACATCCGGAGAGCACGGTTTTGAGTCCCAAAAATTTACAGGGGTGAGTTTGAAATAAGGTTGTCACTACCATAAATAACCGTAATGTGTGTGAACGCAACTTTATTAAGGACTCAAATATAAAACTGACAACAGTATTCTGGTGCTGTCAACGTCGCCTATCCCTATTTCAGTCACACTATATCAGTCTTTTTCTCTATCACTATCTGTCTATCAGTTTCTCTATCATGCTAAAACATGCTAGCATCATGCTAGTCTACAAAGGTACATTTACAAATAAGAATAGTTCTGATGCTAGGGACAAGATAAACAGCAGAAAAGCAAAGAGTTTTTTAAACTACATTAAACAAGTATAAACATGAAGACATTTGGGATTAGTCAGGTTTCTGCAGAACAGATGTTTTCAGTTGTATTTTGAAGGTTGTGATGGTCTTGACAGATCTGGTGAGCTCATTCCACCAGAAAGGAACAGAACAGGTGAATGTCTTAGAGAGTAATCTGATACCTCATTGTGAGGGAACAATCACTCTTAGCTTATTTACTGAATGTAGTGGCAGGGAAGAGATGTATAGGTGAAGGAGTAAATTGAGGTAGGAGGATGAAGTTCTGGCCAGGGTAAAAGATTTAAATTTGATGTAGGCAGCTACAGGTAGCCAGTACAGTAAGATCAGGAGGGGTGTGATGTGTGTTCTTTTCTTTACTCAGGTGAGTTTTTGGTACATGAGTTTTATGTCATCAAGTATACCATCTCTCTATCTATATCTCTCTCTCTCTCTCTCACTCTCTGTATGTGTATGTAGTTCTCTGCTTGACTGTCATTGAACCCTCATTTGTTGTTCTCATCATCAGCCTCATCAATCCACACAAAAATACTTTTACTAGAATGTAAAAGATGCTGTAATAATTACTGGCATGTGAATTTGCAGAATTTGCATTTCCAGAAGAAAATTTAGAACAACTAGGACAATGTAAAAATTACAGAGAAAAATAATTATTATATGACCCACCAACTCATATTAAACTAACCCTGTCAGAATGGATCATAACAGTATGGTTTTTTAAACTGGAAAAGTCAAATCAATAATGGAAACTCAAGCTTAGAAGTTATTAAAGGAATACATGACAAAATTAAAATGAGGCAGTCAAATAAAATACTGAAATGATCAAAACACAGAGTAAATATGTTACTACAGAGCAGCAGAATAGTGTTCACCTGTGAATACATTTTGTTGTGCCATTGCCTCTGTCCAGACAGCAAAGCGCCAATTTGAAACATTCCGTGTGTAGCCGGCAGCATTCCCACATCCAGCTGCAGGAATTTCTTTGGATGGTCGTTGTTAGGCAGGACTGTTATGTCCATTTTCCAACTGGTGTGAGCCCTACTGGGTGTGCTGTCAGTGTGAGAGTTTATTATTGATGAAGAGACAGCTCAGTGTAACTCTATCTGAACCTGCTAGTGCCACACCTACTGCAACATGGATGACAAGGGCAGAATGTTTGATCAAAGAATCTTTACCCTCGGTTGCATATGCATCCATCACAGTGGACAGATAATTTAACATTTTTAATAGGTCTGTCAAAATTAATGCATTAATTGCTGTGATTATATAACACGTTACAAACAACATATATAACACACCATCTGTCTTCATTTGCTGAAAGAGTTTTGCTAATGCCTTTCCCCATATCCTTTTACGTGCGTTACATGAACACGCTGTCTATGAGCTGATAGAGCTGACAGACAGAAATATCACTAAACACTATATGAAAGGAACGGCTAAATGTGACATATATTATAATGGGTTTATTTAAACTACTTTAAGTTCTATAATTATAATAAAATTTGAATAATTTTTGATTTTATGTGTAATGGAGACACTGAGGCATGAGGATGCCTGTGCAACACTTTATTCGTGTCGAGTAACAGGCAAGGGTCAAAAACCAGCAAACAGTAATATAAGAGGCTAGACAAAAACGGCAAACAATTAAAAACGTAATCCAAAACCAGAGTCAAACAGGCAGGCAGCGAACAATCAAAAACCATAAACAATCCAAAAACGTGACCAGGCAAACAACACGGAAAATAATGGTCTGAAATGCATCCAAAAGGCAATACAAGACATCGCGATGAGCGAGGGCTCCCTCTGGTGATGCGGAGGAGGAGCGGGAGCCTCCTCCCTAACAGTATGGTTTCTATAATTGTTAAATAAATAAAAACTGATAATAAAAAAAAATCTGATAACTTGCACTTTAGATGTTGAAAATTATGACTTAATTTTAGTGTAAGTTAAATGGGTATCATTACTCATTTTATCCCCAGAAATAAACAATGGCCTTCATTCATGGTACATACTAAAAGATACCCGTAAATTTATATATACTTTATTATTTATACATTAAAACTGAGAATCAGTGCAAAAATATATGATTTCAAATTTTAATGTTAAGGACGATTAATTGTGATTAATTACAGTGAATGTATGATTAATTAGTTAATTATTTGAATTGATTGACAGGATAAATACCATGTAGTGTGTTTTGAGGAATGCTGGTAATGAGTCAGCCTGAGGCTTATTTTTGTGCCAGCTGCTGAAGACTACAGCCACACCTTTTGTCACACACAGCCACTGGAAAATATGTGATGGACTTCATTAATATTCTTTCCATATTATGCATCTATTTGCTGCATATCTGCATGGTTGCCTGTGATCTGCATAGGCTTTCACTCCATTTTAACTTTACAAATAGCACTTACTCTCTGTCGTGTAACAGCAATTTGACATTATAGCTTCAATCAGTAAGTTATGCTTTCATCGCCATCTCTGGTTTAAATATTCCTCATTTGAATAACATCTGACATGTGATCAGACCAACAGTTTTAAATTAATATAAGTGTTAAGTACATCATTATTACAAGCTTTCCTCCTTCACCTTTGAACCTAGCGAGTGCGTGCACTGTGAGTACTTCACAATTAAAGTGTTCTGTGCTTGCCTTGCTGTTATTTGAGGGCAGAGCCCCACATTAAGATCTGGGGCTCACAGGTTGATATGCTGAGCAGTTGGAGATGGGTTCTCCCCGTTCTCTTGTGCTCTTACCCTACTGAGACAAGACAAGGTCCTCTTACTTGACTGCCATTTTATAACCTTCCGAGCAGTTTGATAATGCAGTGAAGACCATTATCAGCAAGTTCTGAGAGGCAAAAAAGTCCTTGGGAGGCCTTTGTTAAGTTTCTCTTCTGTGCTTAAAGGTCCATCCTCTCAGTGGAGGAAGGCAAGGAAGCAGAGTCACTAGAGCAGAGCACACTCAGCAGCCTAGAGCTAGCAGCTTCTGCGGTGGGCCCAGGACAAGTTCCTGTCCTCAGGGTGATTTACATTCCAGGACATATAAATGTGGAAGCAGACTTACTGTCCAGACAGGCTGACACACAGGGAGTGGATAACAAAGTGTGGATAAGCGCCTGGATAATTATTACTATTGATGCTGTTACATTCTGTTGTACCCTAAGGAATGTTTTAAGTTGGGATATGATCATATTAAAACCTACAGTAAGCATTTTAATTACACATCTCTCTATATGACTATGATCATAAAAGGCTTTAGTAGCCTACACACCTCATATGTTCATAAACACAGATATCTGGCAGTATATGTAATACTGCTATTTATGTTATTATCATTAACCATTAAGCTATCTGTCTATGATGTCACTACCACATACAGTGCCTTGCAAAAGTATTCCCTGCATCAATACTTTGTAGAGCCACCTTTCGCTGCAATTACAGCTGCAAGTCTTTTGGGGTATGTCTCTACCAGCTTTGCACATCTAGAGACTGAAATTTTTGCCCATTCTCCTTTGCAAAATAGCTCAAGCTCAGCCAGATTGGATGGGGAGCGTCTGTGAACAGCAATTTTCAAGTCTTGCCACAGATGCTTAATGGGATTTAGGTCTGGACTTTGACTGGGCCATTCTAACACATGAATATTCTTTGATCCAAACCATTCCATTGTAGCTCTGGCTGTATGTTTAGGGTCATTGTCTTGCTGGTAGGGGAATCTTCTTCCCAGTCACAAGTCTCCAACAGGTTTGTCCTGTATTTAGCTCCATCCATCTTCCCATCAACTCTGACCAGCTTCCCTGTCCCTGCTAAAGAAAAGCATCCCCACAGCATGATACTGCTACCACCATGTTTCACAGTGGAGATGATGTGTTCAAGGTGATGAGCAGTGTAACTTTTTCACCACACACAATGCTTTGCATTTAGGGTAAAAAGTTCAACTTTGGTCTCATCTGACCAGAGCACCTTCTTTCACATGTTTGCTGTATCCCCTACATGGCTTGTGGAAAACTGCAAACAGGACTTCTTATGTCTTTCTTTCAACAATGGCATTCTTCTTGCCACTCTTTCATAAAAGCCAGATTTGTGAAGTACACAACTTCTCCCACCTGAGCTGTGGATTTCTGCAGCTCCTCCAGAGTGACCATGGGCCTCTTGGCTGCTTCTCCCACCAGTGCTCTCCTTGCTCGGTCTGTCAGTTTAGGTGGACGGCCATGTCTTGGTAGGTTTGCAGTTATGGCATACTTGTTCCATTTTTTAATGATAGATTAAACAGTGCACCTTGAGATGTTCAAAGCTTGGTATATTTTTTTATAACCTAACCCTGCTTTAAACTGCTATCAACTTTATCCCTGACCTGTCTGGCGAGTTCTTTGGTCTTCATGATGCTGCTTGTTTACTAGTGTTCTCCAACAAACCACTGAGGCCTTCACAGAACATGTGTATTTATACTGAGACTAAATTACACACAGATGGTCTCTATTTAGACTTTAATAAGGTGACTTCTGAAGGCACTTGATTGCACTGGATTTTATTTAGGGGTCTCAGAGTACAGGGGGCTGAATACAAATGCACGCCACACTTTTTAGATTTTTATTTGCTTGAAATTTTGAAAACCATATATAATTTGCGTTCCAATTCACAATTATGTGCTACTTTGTGTTGGTCTATCACATAAAATCTCAATAAAATAGATTTAAGTTTGTGGTTGTAAGGTGACAAAATGTGGAAAAGTTCAAGGTGTATGAATACTTTTGCAAAGCACTGTAAATGTTGTATTTTACTACTTGAATTGTTTCATTTTTACTTTCTGGGAAAAAAATTATCTGTTTCTGGATCAGACGTCATCCAAGTGATGGAGGAGGCTCCCGCTCTGCCTCCTCCGCGCCACCAGAGGGTGCCTTCTCCTGAGTATTAGTTTTGATTCGAACTACATAGCATAGTATTTGTCTGTTTTCTGCTGACCGGAAAAGCACTCGATTGGGCCACCGCCATCTGGCGCATGGGTGGTTCTGTTTTTCCCATTTTCGATTCGTTTCTGTGCCAATTCAGGGACAGTTTCGAGCATCCTTCTGAGGGAATCAGCTCAGGTAAATAGCTACTCTCGCTCACTTAGGGAAATCTCACTGTAGCCAAATACAACTTTCCGCATGCTGGCCGCTTAGACAGAATGGACACTTGAAAGCTGCTGTTTTGTCATGGACTGAGTCAGGAACTTTAATCTGAGCTAACGTGTAGAGATCAGGGTCGAACCTTGAGTGAGTACATACTTTTCATTCACATAGATAATTTAATTCGTTCACGACGGCCTCGCTGTTCTAATGCTCTGCTCAATCACGAGTTTACAGCCCCTTCTGAGCCTATGCAGGTCAATTTCACTCTTTGGAGTGAATGTTCAAGCCCGCTTGTGCTTGTACTGCGGTCAGGCCGGACATATGAGGATCACCTGCCCCGTCCGACCTGCCTCCAGTAAATCTCCAGTGTAGCCCAGTCATAACATTAATGTAATCTGCATTCCTGTAACTTTGCACTTTAATGATAGTAATGTTTCCACTACTGCACTTATAGACTCCGGAACCACAGCAAATTGTATTTCCATAAAGTTTGCCAAACTGAATGATATATCTCTGACTCTCTGTCCTTCCTCTCTAGAGGTGGAGGCGTTAGATGGTCGCCCTCTGGGGTTAAGAAAAGTGAAGTATCTGGCTGAGAACCTGAAGCTCCACATATGCGCCCTTCAATCTAAAATAATTTAACTATACGCTATTTCGCCACCCAACCACACAATCGTTCTGGGTCTGCCTTGGCTGCATTTGCACAAGCCCATTATCTCGTGGGGCGAGGGTCAGATTTTACAATGGGGTGAGGATTGTCACGAACGTTGTCTAACCACCAATGTTCCGAATAGTCTGATTTGGCTGAGGCATTCAATAAGCATAGGGCTTCTCAACTGCCTACACATCGTGCTATCGATTGCGCCACCGTCATGACACCGGGCGTAATTCGACCCCGTAGACGCATTTTTCCCCTTTCACGGCCTGAATCTAAAGCCATGAACCAGTATCTCCGAAGAGCTAGCCAAGGGGTTCATACATCCATCCCATTGGATGTATAAACTCCGTGTCTGACCGGGGTCCTTAGTTCACCTCACAGGTGTGGGCATCCTTTTTTAAGAGTCTGGGAGTGAACATGAACTTCCGGATACCAGGAGTTTATTTTCTTCCTCAGATCCTATTATAACCAAAGACAGATGAACTGGAGTAGGTTCCTGATGTGGGCGGAGTATGTGCAAAACTCCTTGGTCAAACCTGCCACGGGCATGACTCCATTTAAATGCATTCTTGGGTTCCAACCGCCATTATTCCCTTGGTCTGAAGACCCACGGACTTACCAGTCATCACGGATTGGCTACAACGTAGCGAAGAAGTATGGGGAGAGCCTACACCCACCTGCTGCATGTTGTAAGATGTCAGACTCAACAAGCCAACCATCATAGGCGTTCCGGCCACAAATTAGCTCCTGAACAGTGGGTGTGGCTCTCCACTAAGGACCTATGTCTCCGTCTGCCCTGCAGGAAACTCAGCTCCAGGTATGTGGGTCCTTTCAAAATCCTAAAATGAATTACCCCAGTATCTGAAGGATTAGAATTACCCACTGACTACTGCATCTCTCCCGCTTTCCAAGTTTCTCTACTAAAACCCGCTGGTGCCCGGCTGGAGGTCCAGAGGGGGGCTGCGGGAACAGGCCCTTACTATCATGGTGGACGGTGAGGAGGCTTACAGTTGATTCCAGTCGCCGGGGAGGCAGGAGCCAGTACCTCGTGGACTGGGAAGGGTACGGCCCGGAGGAGCAATCTTGGGTGAATGCAGATGATATCCTGGACTCGACCCTTACAGTTGAGTTTCATCACGAGAGGCCAGCCCCTAGACCACAAGGAAGACCCCAGTGTCAATTTCCTCCTCGCTTCAGGAGCCGCTCGCAAAGGGGAGGAGGAGGAGGAGGAAGAGGCTTCTGCTCTGCCACCAGAGGGAGCCTTCTCCTGAGTATTAGTTTTGATTCTCACTACATTTCCCATAGGCGTCATATCTGGGGCTGACTACTTCCTGTTTGGTGCACCTGCTCACAATCAGTGGCCTATTTAAACCCTAAACTTCCATTACTTCCATTAGTGCGATGTCTTGTTTTGCCCCGGCTAACATTACAGAGCGTTTTCTTGTTATTGTCTACCTGGTTTCTATTGGATTGTTTTTGGTTTTTGATTGTTTGCGGCCTGCCCTTGGACTCTGATTTAGATTAGGTTTTTGGATTGTTTGCTGCCTGCCTTTGGACTCTGATTTGGATTACCGGTTTGATTGTTTGCTGCCTGCCTCGACCATTGCCTGTTTACACGTTTACGATTTTGCCTTATCTCCATTGCTCGGTTTGCGGGGATTGAACTATTGCCTGTTTGACCATTCTCTAATAAAACACTGCAGATGGATCCACACGACTCTTTTTAGCACCTACCATTTTTGTGTGTTATATGAAGATAACATCTAACATCTGCAGATGTGGCAGAAGGAGAATTTTTTTTGGGCCCCAGGGACCATATACTGTATTAGCCAGATGAAAGCCTGCTTCCTCCTTTATTGTTCGAAGATTAATCTGGTTTTCCCTCTGTGTAATATAAAGACACTCTTAGAGACACTTGGAGAATTAAATCCTGACAAATATCATTTCTCTTTACTACATGGGTGTAACGAAGAGGCGGTGGCAGACGGATCCATTCACAGCGTTTCATTAACAAGAGTATATAGTAAACAGGCGTGGGTCAAACAGGGATGATCAGAGCAATAAGGGTGAGACAAAAACAAAACGATGAAACAGGCATGGGTCAGGGCAGGCAGCAAACATTCAAAAACAGTCCAAAGCAAAGTCAAAAGGCAGGTGGCAAAAAGTCAAAAATGATCCAGTTAGTAACAAAAATAAATAAATAAATAAAAAGGCAATCCAGGAAAACGCTCTGAAACGCAGCACATGGCAAAACAAGACATCGCACAAAGTAACGTGCAGCTCTTGGTTTTATAGTCCACATAATTGAGTTTAGGTGCCAAACAGGAAGTAATCAGGATCAGGTACAGGGTCATGGGAAATGTAGTTCAAAAAGACATTAGTATTCTGGCGAGGTTTCCCGCTGACGACCAGCAGGAGGCGCAGCGGCGACCTCCTCCATAACAATGGGAAGCAAGACGGTTTAGTCTTCTTACCAGGAAGCAAAATAAGCATTTGTGAATTTGCAGTCTGTAAGTACAGTACATCTTAAATCACAATATATTTTGGATTTTATTTGATCCTGTTTATGTGTGATTACATTTTAAAATAAAAAATTCTGTTTAATGGTTGGAACAACTGCTATTCAATATCTGGGGAAGGAGCAATGGAGGAAATTCCTTTATGTCATGCAGCTTAAGGATAAAGCCAATTACTCCCAGGCCTTCATTATTGTGGGAGGAGAGACACTGGAGCAAAACAGTTGTTTACAAGCTGTTGATACATGCTTTAAATGATGGACTTGTTTCGATGTTTATTTATTTATGTTTTGGTTTGTAAATTAAAACAATTGCAGGTAATTTATCTGTAGGAATTTAATTAAAACAATTGCAACCTCTATATAAAAAGGTTTGCAACTTCTAATTGAATGTAAATAAAGTTTTGTCAGTACATTAAAGTTGTGCTTTATTTATTAACATATCTGTAATAAAAGAATAATAATAATAACAACAAGAACAATACTGTTGGTTAATGCAACGTTTTAGCCAAATAATCCAGTTTATTTGTATTTACGTAAACCAATTTAATGGTTAATGCTTACTACGGAACTTTAATTACTGCTCCTTACAAACTGTTAATGCACTGAGCTTGCTGTAAACACATCAAGTTCAAACATTAATGGGTTATTTTGTGATAACAGGCAAAAGTTACTGTAGACAACACAGCACAGTGTCTCAGAGCTTCACACATACACTGTATTGCCAAGAGTATTCGCTCATCTGCCTTTAGATGCATATGAACTTAAGTGACATCCTATCGTTAATCCATAGGGTTTAATATGATGTCGGCCCACCCTTTGCAGCTATAACAGCTTCAACTCTTCTGGGAAGGCTTCCCACAAGGTTTAGAAAAGTGTTTATGGGAATTTTTGACCATTCTTCCAGAAGCGCATTTGTGAGATCAGACACTGATGTTGGACGAGAAGGCCTGGCTTGCAGTCTTCACTCTAATTCATCCCAAAGGTGTTCTATCGGGTTGAGGTCAGGACTCTGTGCAGGCCAGCCAAGTTCTTCCACACCAAACTCACTTATCCATGTCTTTATGGACCTTGCTTTAGTCATGTTAAAACAGGAAGTGGCCATCCCCAAACTGTTCCCACAAAGTTGGAAGCATGGAATTGTCCACAATCATGCTGAAGCATTCAGAGTTCCTCTCACTGGAACTAAGGAGCCAAGCCCAGCTTCTGAAAAACAACCCCACACCATAATCCCCCCTCCACCTAACTTCACAGTTGGCACAATGCAGTCAGACAAGTACTCAGACAAGTACTACACTTTCTCCTGGCAACAGCCAAAACCAGTTTCGTCCATCAGATTGCCAGATGGAGAAGCGTGATCAGTCACTCTAGAGAACGCGTCTTCACTGCTCTAGAGTCCAGTGGCGGCCTGCTTTACACCACAGCATCTGACAATTTGCATTTCACTTGGTGATGTATGGCTTGGATGCAGCTGCTCGGCCATGGAAACCCATTCCATGAAGCTCTCTAGGCACTGTTCTTGAGCAAATCTGAAGGCCACATGAACTTTGGAGGTCTGTAGTGATTGACCCTGCAGAAAGTTGGCGACCTCTGCGCACTATGCTCTGACCCCGCTCTGTTTTTTACATGGCCGAGTTGCTGTCATTCCCAATCGCTTCCACTTTGTTCTAATACCACAGATAGTTGACTGTGGAATATTTTGTAGCATGGAAATTTCACGACTGGACTTGTTGCACAGGCGGCATCCTATCACAGTACCACGCTGGAATTCACTGAGCTTCTGAGAGCGGCCCATTCTTTCACAAATGTTTGTAGAAGCAGTCTACATGCCTAGGTGCTTTATTTAATACACCTGTGGCCATGGAAGTGATTGGAACACATGAATTCAATTATTTGGATGGGTGAGCAAATACTTTTGGCAATATAGTTTATATTCTCACACCAGAAGGGGCGACAAGAGCGTTGCAGTTCTTATGTCATTAGTCACGGAATCAGTTCACGACAAGGCAAACGACAATCGACACGATTGTCTGCTTAGTTAGCCTAGTCGGTAAGCTTAATCTTATACATGCCAAGTCTACCTGTGTCCACTCTGCATACCACCTAACACAGATCAGCAGTTGTGGCATTAAGTATAGGGACCCCTAGTATAACTATGTGGCCAGAATGCTCTTTTTTGCTTCTCAGGGCAAAACCTGAACGAATTAAGTCATTATGGGATAAATTTTCCACCTGCAGTCAATAAAAAAAGCTAAAATCTAAACTTTAAATGCATTGTCAATTATATAACACAAAGCTGAGATAGGAATTAAAAGATTTACGAAGGGCACACAAAATCATGTTTTCCTTAATCTGTTTTTGTGCTCCTTGACATTTTTTGCTCATGTTTGCACTTCATGTATGCTTTTTCTGTTTTTCTCTCGCTCTTGTTTCCATTTTCAGCGCTTGCTTTTCCAAATGTTGCAGTTAAAATTTCATGTAAATCAGGGCAACTTTTAGCACCAGCATTGGTCCACTACTTTTAGATTGGCAGCTCCTCCACCAGCCAATCAGTGGAAGAGTTGATGTCCTTAATGTAACTCATGGCTGCTGATGCTCACTCATACAAATAAAGACAGAAAACTGTCAGCTTAGCTGGCAGATCCCGAACAATTGCAGGTAATTGAACATATAATATAGTAAGTGTGTGGCAGATACACTACTTATGTCTGTTAACAGTATTCTCTATCTCTCTATGAAATAATGTGTTGTCTGAGTAGACCTTTACCTTGCCTGATAACTTAGCTGGGAGTCTGGGATGATATTATTAGTATTAAGTGATGAATCATTACCATGTCAATAAAGCCATTACAATAGTGTTTCTTGCTGTAATGTTGACTTCTTGTGTTGAAAAATCCTGCCTGGATTTGAGAAATGAAAGTGAACCAGGATAAGTCTGCCAATAAAAAACCTTAAATATAAATACAACACATTCATAAAGTTGTCAGACCCATTTTGTCCTGTTTTATGTTGTAGTCTTATGCTGAAATTGTTTACATCCATTAAATGCATATTTATCAGTCGTACCCACATTATCAACCTTTTGAGTGTATTGCAAATGTACGAAATATGTAAAACCCTGAAATATCACCTTACCATAAGTATTCAGATCATACGGTGATGCATACTCGCATATGGTTACCAGCCAGGATATCTCAACATGATTTTAATGCATTGTCATGGAAAAAGACACTGATGTAGCTAATGGTGTAGCCTTCCCAATGAGTTATAATCAATACATAATGTCATTTTCAGCCTCATGAAACAGCACATTAAGTGAATTACAGGCTCCATTTTTAGATATACAGCCTATAACCCTAAGTAATGGCTAAATAACCAAGACTAACAGACTAAAATGTGATGTGATGACACCTTTTTTCCTCTCTCACTGACAGACGTCCCTCACATCTACGGCAAGCATCTCTTGATCACTGCAAATCTCTCAGTCACTGCTGTCTGAACTTAAACACATTCTAACCATGTCCATCACTACAGGAAATATTCCCTCCTCATTCCAGTAAGCTCACATAACCCCACTCGACGACTCAGCAGTCAGTTTCACTCCTACAGTTCATTTCAAAGGCTGTATTTAACCAGCTCACTTCTTATCTCTTACAGAACAACCTACTTGACAGTCAACAGTCTGGATTCAAATAAGGACATTCCATGGAGCCCTCCTGCTTGTTGTTGAAAATCTATGGCAGGCAAGAGCCAATTCCATGTCATCTGTCTTAATTCTTCTTGATTTCTCTGCCGCCTTTGACAATATGGAGAGAAATCAGTGTCACATTATCTGACCACTGGGGTTCCTTGGGGATCGGTTCTTTCTCCTCACTTGTTCTCAACACAGCCTCTTTGGGTTCACTCATTAAAGCACACTTCACACCATTGCTAGGCAAATAACACAAAGCTTTAACTAGCAATTCCAGCCTAATGACCCCAGCCTCTCTGCTTGGATCTCTGCTTGCCTTTTAGACATCCGCCAGAATAAAGAATCAACATCTTCAAATCAACCTCAGTAATACAGATCTCATGGTAATCCTGACCCACCCATCATTAGAAAACAACTTCACAGTTAAATTCAATTCAATTTTATTTATATAGCGCTTTTACAATGTTGCATTGCTTCAAAGCAGCTTTACATAAAAACAAAGAATAATAATAAAACACAGAACAAATGTCAGACATGTTAATGTTACTATTGCAAATAATATGTGTGGGACTTATTACATATACTAGGCCCTATAGTGTGTTTGTGAACAAAGAGCTTACCGAACCGATAAAGCCACAAAATTGTTGAGCAAAATATATGCATTCCAGCTTACATAAGGATGGCATAAAGTAGATAACATCTTACGGGACAGGGCTATAAGGCATTTGCAATAGTACCATGAACTACACAACATGCGAAAGCAGCATACATATGTTCTCAGTTTAACTTAAATCATCAACTCTTACACCTACTCGGTCCACTAGGAAGATCAGGGTGGTGTTTGATGACCAGCTGAAATTCACAACCTACATTGCAACAATCTCTCGGTCAAGCAGATATGTGCTTCACAACATTAGGAAAATCAGACCTTTACCGTCTGAGCATGCAACGCAGCTTCTTGTCTATGCCACCATAAGGGGTGGGCTCCAGCAATGCCCTACTGTGTAGCCTTCCAGCCAACACAACCAAACCCCTGCAAATGATCTAGAATGCTGCAACAGGTCTGGTCAATCAACCACAGAGTTCCCATGTTACACCCCTCCTGATCTCACTCCAATAACTACTAGTAGCCGCCTACATGAAATTTAAATCTCTGATCCCAGACTTCAGGACAGTCACTGATACGTCACCCTCCTACCTAAACTCACTCCTTCAGATATGTCCCCTTCCACCAGTATGTTCTGTAAACACACACCTGATTGTTCTCTCACAATGAGGTACCAGATCGCTCTCTAAGACATTCACTGTTCTGCTCCTCCTAACTAATCTCTAATGCTTTGATGCCTAGCCTCATTAAATGTTATTTAAAAAAAACGGTGTTTTGCTGTTCTTACTGTCCCTACAACAGAACTATTGCTACTTGTAAATGTAGCTTTGTAGGCTTGTTGGGTGCTAGGGCAAAATGTTAAATGCTCTCTTCCTTTGTAAGTTGCTTTGGTAACAGCTTCTGCTAAATGAATAAATGTAATGAAAATGTAAAAGCCATATAGATACGTTTTTTTAAATTCAATGCTAGGACAACATAAACACCTTATGCTCCTAAGATTTAGAGCATATAAACATTTAATCATATCAGATATTACAGCAGATACAAACCAGGTGTTTGGAATAATGTTTACATGAAGTGGTCATGTCACCCAGTACAGTCAGTAGAGACAGTTCATCTATAGGCACTAAAACGGTTTACACATCAGACTGGATGATTTCAACACAAATACACAGAAGAACAGTCAATCACTTTAAAATACACTAACCTTAACTGTAGGATGCATCAGTAAATGCAGTATACAGGGTTTGAGCAAGAAACAAAAACTTCATTGCTGATTTAACAATGGAAAAAACCAAGTCTACACAAAATACAATTTCTCTAGGGAAACATGCAGAAATATTTGCATACATGATGTTTTTATCAGTAAGTCTAAAAAATCAGATTCTATGTCCTGTGAAGATGCTTCAGGTGTTTAGTGAGTTTTAGTAGATAAGCATGTAATTTCAGGCTGCAGCAGAACGCCACAGGAGGTAGTCTGACGTTACAGTACAATATCCCCCCATAACACTGAACATCCGTCACTGAAAAAACAGCTGATTCTCTATCAGAAAACAGGACATATATGGATAGACGTATTCAGACATCTCACATCATTGAAAAATACATCAGAGATTGTGATGTTAATCTACATTATACGTCAAACAGAACTGATGCATATAAAGATCTACCACTTTCATCACTGACACTGTTATTACTGACATTACTGACAAGTCTGCTGAGATAATTTCAATTAATTATCAAATAAATGTACCTATCAAATCAAACAACATTTTTCAGTAAAATATTTCAAAGTGTTGAGCACATGTGAAGTGCTGATCTGGGATCAGACCTTGGACAGCAGGCCTGACTCTGGAGCGCTGGCTTTAATGATGTTCTGGATCTCTTTGAACTTTGGGTGTTCTTTATCGGCTACGAGCTGCAGGAGGACAGATTCACTGGTGGTGATGATGATTCCAGTGCGTGCCAGACGCTGAAGAGAGAAACAAATCCACCCACAATATTCTATTAAAGTCCTCTCTTCTCTTTTTCATTTTGCAGAGGAACAGAAAACAGATCTCACACGGTCCATACCAGTGCTATAAAAGTATTTTAATCTCCATTCAATTTTATATTCAATTTAAAGCTGCAATCAGTCATTTTTGTTGTTGACCACATCCTAATTGTCTCATAACAATTTGGTGACAGTGCCACCTATTGGTGAAAATATAAGTAATTTCATATTGGTTTAAGGGGTTTTAAGTTGTTTTTAAGCCTATTTTTCTAACCCATCATCAGTAATTTTCACAAATATTTCATTTGTGCCCATAATTGCTGCTTCTTGCTGTATTTTCAATTATTATTTTGTAGATTTTCTCAATCCTGATCAATATAAATTTAAGGTAGCGAGTGATTTTCGAAGGGCTTCCACAAGCAGTACACATAAGCAGGGCACGCACACACGCACGCACACACACACACACACACGCTATTAAAGGTGCTTCATACCTCCAGTGCGAACATCCTGTCCATCATACTTCTAGAGGATGTGGCATCAGCAACGATGTGCACTTCAAAACCTCGTCCTGTGAGATCCAGAGCCGTCTGCTGAATGCACACGTGTGTCTGCAGGAGAGAAAACACCTTATGGCTTCAAGTTTGCTGGCTCCCTTCTGTGAGTAAATATCATATCATCTAAATCTAATTATCTGTGGTGACTTCATTTTTCTTTAAGCTACTTTTAGTTTTAATGTCATTTTCTGACGTCAGACACTCACTTCAACTCCAAAGAGGACAATACTGCGAACTCCGGGAATCTCAGCCAGGGCAGCCTCCACCTCAGGAAGAACCATGGAGAACTTTGTTTTGGGGTAAACAAGTTTCGCCCCAGTCAGGTCCAGCTCCTGCACAGAGCTTCCAAGTCCTTTAGGGTACTGCTCTGACACCAGCACAGGGATGCCCAAAATACGAGCCCCCTGCAGCTGTAAGAACACAAACATTAGGGATGCACCGATACCGATACCGGTATCTGGTATCTGGTAAGTACTCGTACTCGTTAAAAGTCCCTCGATACCTGGGACCGATACCACGGTCTGTGAAATGCCTGTTTGAGCGGCGTGTAAGGGGTTAATCACAGGCGGCGAGTGCCCGCCCCCAGGCCCCGGCTGCAGCTCAGAGCAGGGAGAAGGCGAAGCGAGACGAGACATGTCAGCCGTGTGGAACTATTTCACAGTGAATGAAGACGACAAAACAAAGGCGGACTGCAAATTGTGCTCAGCGAAATTGTCCAGAGGAGGCTCAAAAGGTAGCGCATTTAACACAAGTAATTTAATCAAGCACCTAAAATTCCAACACGACAACGAGTACAAAGAGTTTACCAACGCTTCTAAACCAACACAACCCACGCTGCAGCAAACTCTTGCAAGACGAGAGAAAATGTCCAGAGACAATCCACGTGCTGTGAAAATAACACAGGCAATTAT
>JAZGTJ010011167.1:0-17228 GCA_036877575.1 Botia almorhae
ATGGAAACCCATTCCATGAAGCTCTCTACGCACTGTTCTTGAGCTAATCTGAAGGCCACATGAACTTTGGAGGTCTGTAGCGATTGACTCTGCAGAAAGTTGGTGACCTCTGTGCACGATGCTTTCGCTGACCCCGCTTTGTCATTTTACGTGGCCTACCACTTCATGGCTGAGTTGCTGTCATTCCCAATCACTTCCACTTTGTTATAATACCACTTGACTATAATACAACTTGACAGTTGACTGTGAAATATTTAGTACCGAGGAAATTTCACGACTGGACTTGTTGCAGGTGGCATCCTATCACAGTACCACGCTGAAATTCACTGAGCTCCTGAGAGCAGCCCATTCTTTCACAAATGTTTGTAGAAGCAGTCTGCATGCCTAGGTGCTTCCTTTTATACACCTGTGGCCATGGAAGTGATTGGAACACCTGAATACGCAAAATACAAAATACAATTCCTCTTCCATTTATTGCCTTAAATTAATTGCCTTGCCATGGCAACACTGTTCAAGATATCAAGGATCTGTTATTAAAATTTAGCATTTTCAATATGTCTTCTTTTTTCTATCCAGATTGGATGACAAGTAACTTGGGTAAATTTAAGAGGAATGTTTTAAACTCTGTTTCAAGTACACTTTCTTCTGCCAGTTGGTGGCGCTTTGCCTGGTACTAATAGCTGACAACTTTGATGCGTGCCAAATTTTAGGAGTTTTTGAGCTTGGTAACAAACCATAGACCTGAAAACTCTAACTTTAAATAATAATAAAAATCCTAAAGAAAACTTTCACACAACAAGGATTCTTTCACCCTGAAGACAAGAAAAACAAGGCGTTAGTATAAACATTGATGGCTACTAAATGGTCTTTAGGACCTCTGAAGAGAAAACAATGCACCTGTTGTAAAAGCAAAGAAATCTAACAATGAGGTGCATTTAGCACAACAAAACAATGCCCTGAGTGTGTGTGATGGATTTTTCTAATCTCCTAGAAGCATTCCACCCAAATAAGATAAAAGATATGGGGTAAAAGCCAAGGAGAAACAAACAGTCAAAAGCAGATTTTACAGCATGAAGCTTTTCATGTTTTAGAGGCATTGATAAAAAAAAGTCAGGGAAGCACAAACATTCTCTCTTTCTCTGTATTCTTCTTAGCACTAAAAAAATACACAACCTGAGGATACACATGGGGCAGTTGTGGCCTACTGGTAAATGAGTTGGGCTAGTAATTAGAAGATTGCTGGTTCGATTCCAGCACTGGTTGCAACTAAAGTGCCCTTGAGCAAGGCACCTATACCCCAATTGCTCCCTGGGTGCAGTAACCTACTGCTCCGGGTGTGTCCGTTCATAACTTGCAGTGTGTGTTTACTCCTCACCAGTGATGGGTTAAATGCAGAGGTATGGGTTATCATATATATCACTTTCACTTCACATAGAATATAACAAGCTCAATAGCTGTACAACAAGTTTCAGAACAAGTATTAAAAGTAATCCCCAACACTAATTGGTTAATAATTAATAATAATCCCTAATTGGTTTTTAGTCCAGTTATTGCCTAGAGCAACCCCTCTCTGCTGAGTTTAACCATTCATGTGTTATCTCCAGATATTCTACTTCTAGCTGACCTAATTGTGCATGAATCAGGATCAGCTTTTCAAAGTGCAGAAAGGTTAGCTTATGTTTTCTTCACACTAATCTCCGTAAAGTGTGGTGATTGGGTAGGGAGAATCAGTGAGCAAGTGGATAATGAGAGAAAGAAGAACTTAGCTGTGTAATGATTATTAGGACTGTTGTCAGGCTTATTGGTCTTATTGGCGCATTGACTGTGATACAAAGCCATGATTTTCCAGCATGCATCTGTCATGGTATTGATAACCATACTGCTTCTATCAGACGCCCCCCAGCATCTTATACTAACTAATTAGACACTGGCTGACAGTAAATGCCAATGTAAGCCAAACTGTAAACACTTCAATTGTAGCCTTTGTTTAATTAATAAAATGGAATTTGAGACATAGAACAAAAGATCAAGGCCAGAAACATCTACACAAGTATGTGATTGCAAGCTTGCAGCAAGGACAGCATCATACAAACAAGAGAACATTTTCTGTAAATCTGCTTTAAAATGTTATGTATTGTGAAAAGCACTATACAAATAAATATAAATGTGAACTTTTAGTATAATGTCTATAAGGCAGAAATGCCTTGTTTGCAGTCAGACATTTAACAAGTAATTTATCCACAAAGAATTTGGCTGGTCATGTGATCACATAGAATTTGACTGGTCATGTGATCGCAACATGGCAGACCCCATGAGGCGGCCCAGCATCTCAATTACATGTATGTTTTTGAAACATAAACATATCTTAGGGAGGTAAAAGCTCCTAAGTGTCAACCATTAAAGTCTGTGTTTCTGTACATGCATGGAGTATGTTTCTGCCCAACATTTAGCCTTCACAAAACACAGCCCTTCACTGAAAACAATGTCTTTACAAATCTACAACTTTTTTTTATTTCTGTCACTGTTTTGCTTGACACATATATTAAAGTCTTGTGCAGTAAATGCCATCTTTAATATTCAGTCTAGCAGGCAGTAAAAAGGCACACCCATCCTAACAGCTGTTGGGCATGTAAGGAGGTGTGCGAGTTGTGGTAAGCCTGCAAGCATGACATGATTGTAGTGTGTATCTTATTTGAGGCAGCTCGTCCTCAGGCTGTGTGTGTATGTGTAAGACCATTACTCCAGTATCCAGTCATGCGTATACTAATCTCAGCACTCTTTTATCCTCTTGCTTCTGCTCCCTGGAGACATTGGAGCTATTATCCAGTCTGAAGCCCTAAAGATGATTTTTTTCCTTTTGTACTCTCTGGACACAAGTCCATACATCACTGGTCTGATGACATCATCAAAATAACCATACTATAGTTAAGTGGATAACTTAACTAGAGTTAAGTGGATGGTTTAACCAACAATAAAACAACCATTTTCTGTCATCTTTGCTCACCCTCATGTTGGTTTAAACCTGTAGCCTTTCTTCTGTGGAATAAAATGATGTTAATACAATGATGCAGAATGACAGTCTCAGTCACCCTTTACTTTCCTTTACTTTTTCCTTAACAAGAAGTGTGTGGATGTTTCAACAATGAAGTGGATGTTTCATTACAAAAAAATTATGGCCATACCATAAGTTTGTGCTGGTAGGTTATAATAAACACATTCCATTATCTAATTTAATGTTATATTGTGGTGAACTTTATTTGCACACTAAAGACGATCAAATGTATCTTTTGTATCTCCGCCACCAGTCGCATAGCCTTTGTGTGTTCCCTGCTCACTGGGAGGGCACTGGATTGGGCGACCGCTGTCTGGAGAGGGGACGGATCCACGTTTGCTACCTTCGAGGCCTTCCTCCAGCACTTTCGAGAGGTCTTTGAACACCCCGCGGATGCCAGAAATGCTGGCGATCAACTCCTTTACATTTTTTTACATTTTTACTCATTTGGCAGACCAAAGCGACTTACATTGCATTATACTTCACATTGTTTCCCAGGGATTGCACATACTATCGAACCCATGACCTTGGTGTTGTTAATGCCATGCTCTTACCACTGAGCTACTGGAAAGCTAGAAACTGCTAGCTTTTCTAAGCTAGAAACTGCTGCGGAATATGCATTGACCTTCCACACACTTGCAGCTCAGACAGTGTGGGAAGAGGACACACTGAAACTTCTCTTCCGAAGGGGATTAAACAAAGAACTACAGAGCTGGCCTGCCATGACGAGGAAAGTGATCTAGCCATTCAGATCGACAATCTGCTACACTTACGCCGCCCATCCCGTGCCATCCCCAGCCACATGTCCAAAAACTCAGCCACGTCAGAGCCCATGCAAATCTGATATACTTGTCTAACCCCGAGGAACGTGAACGCTGCAGGCAAAACCATTTGTGCCTCTACTGTGGACAGACCGGTCACTTGAAGTCAACCTCCCTGGTTCAACCATCAGGCAGCCCACTTTTGGTGAGTGATGATATTTAATTCCTACTCTCTGCTTCAAGTATGAAATAACCAGTCGAAATTACTGTCAAGAATAAATCTGTCACTACTACCGCCTTAAAAGATTCCAGGGCAGCCGGAAATTTCATGTCATGTGTCCCTACTACTGCCTTGATAGATTCTGGGGCAGCCGGGAATTTCATGTCATGTGATTTTTTCTCTACAGCATGACCTCACACTAATGCCCTGTAACTTTCCTTTGGCAGTGGAAGTGCTAGTCGGTGACCTCTCGGAGAGGGAAGAGTCCTACGTGTCACTGAAGAACTCAACCTGCAAGTAGGGGCTCTCCGCTCGGAGAGGATTAGATTGTATGTCACTAGTTGCGTTTACATGGACCCTAATAATCAGATCGTAATAGGACTAAAAGCACAATCAGATTAAAAAAGTCACATGTAAACACATTAATCGGACTGAATTGGCCAGATCACAAGTTCAATCAGAAACACCAATCCTTCATACCTGGGACCAACTACACCCATACACACCTGCACCTCATTACACTCACACACATATAAACACCACACACGCCATTGCTACTCGTGAAGTCTTGATTTGCCCCGGCTATCACTTTTGAACGTTTTTCCTTGCATTGTTTGATTACCGTTGTGACATTGGACTGTTTATCGTTTTGGATTATTCTCTGCCTGCCTCTATCTTGGACTGTTTATTGGATTCTGATTGTTTGCTGCCTGCCTTGACCCTTGCTTGTTCAACATTTACTGCAAAAGTTTGCGGCCTGTCCCGACTCTGCCTGTGTTAACGATCACTGCCTTTTTCCTTGCCTACGTTGAACCTGTTTTTATTGTTGTTTGACCCTGGACTGTTTACCATTCACTATTACAAGCTGCACATGGATCCGCACGCCTCTGATCCTTCGTTACAAATTAAGTGCAAAAAGATATGGGCAGGAGCAGGAGTTGTTTCTTGCTTAAATTTACATATATAATACACTGTGACAGGGATATTGGTCTGCATTTACATTGCAAGTCCTAAAAGCCTAATTTTGTCCATCTTGTTTACAATCACTTAAGATATAACCACCTCTTTACATTAACACCTTCACAAGATAGGGATTTTTGACCAAGATTAAATAAAGCTTTACAGAGCTTATTGTAACGAAACATTAGACACAGTGGGATCCATTTGCAGCAGTATTTATTCTCATGGTCAGGGGTCAAACATAGGCAGTAAACACAACGTAGGCAGAGCAGAGTAGAATGAGTAACAGGCAATAGTCAAGGCAGACAGCAAACAATCATAAACGAGATAAACAATCCAAGTCGGGCAGGCAGCAAACAATCAATAGTAATAAACAATCCAAATCAATACACAAGAATAACACATGGGGAAAATGCTCCGAATTGTTACCAGGGCAAAGCAAGACTTCGCAATGAGCACGAGCTCAACTGGTGCTTAAATAGCGAGAGGGTCAATCAGGAACAGGTATGTGTAATCAGCCTCAGGCATGGTGCATTCTGGGAAATGTAGTCCGGAAGTGTACAGGTCAAAACTCGGGTGACGTTCCTCCTGGTGGCACGGGGGAGGCGGAGCAGATACCTCCTCTGTGACAGAGCACACCTCCCTCCTGGTGTGCTCTGTCACAGAGTCTGGTTTCTGGGCCCGTCCTTTGACTCGCCAACTGGGCCACCAGCAGGTTTCAAGAGGGACACATGAAAGGTAGGAGTGATACGGTAATGTTTAGGCAGCTGTAATCTGAATGATACTGGGGTGATTTGTCTCAAAATTTTGAAAGAACTGACATACCTGGGGCTGAGTTTATGGCAAGGGAGTCTTAGACAGAGGTCCCGTGTGAAGAGCCACACCCATTGACCAGGAGTGTAAGCGGGACCAGTCCGGCAGTGTTGATTTGCTTGGTGGGTTTGGCAACGAATAGCGTGAAGCAGATGGGTGTGAGCACGAATTAAATGACAGGGCTTGGAAAAATGATCAACAATAGTGAGAATGGTTGTGCTACCCTGAGAGTTGGGGAGATCTGTGATGAAATCTATTGCGATGTGTGACCAGGGTCGTTGGAGTGTGGGTAGAGGTTGCAGTAATCCGGCGGGTAGTGATCTGGGTGACTTGGAGGTCTGGCATGTATTACAGTTCTGCACAAAATGGATTACATCAGAATCTAGGGAAGGCCACCAAAAACAGTTCTTTACAATTTGGGTAGTGGCCGTAATGCCAGGGTGCCCTGAGCTAGGGGTTTCATGAATATGGGTTAGTAAACGCTTTTGTATGCTCTCTGGAACTCTGGGCATTCAGTGGGTGGTGGATTCTGTTCGTTTAGATTGTTGATTTTTGATCCACACTAAATTTGTCTGTCTGTTTTTTATTCCTCAAGGTCCTGTAGTCAGCTGGATCTAAACTCTTAAGACCAGATGGTGGGGGACTGGATGAAATGACCCTGAGACAGTTCATCAGGATTTTATAGACTTCTTTAGTAAACCTACCATTATTTACATGACAACTTTTAGCTTTATTTTGTTCCCTTCTTAGTCACAGCAGTGTGATGTTATGGCTGCAATTAGAAATATAATGCCTCATCGGTTTTTGTTGGCAGGATCTCTCAGTGCCCGACATATTATCAAATATCAGTTTTCCATCAATAATTAACTATAAGTCATCAAAATCAACTCTGTTCATATCTAAAACAGTTACAAATTGCAGCCTTAACGTGCCAGAGGAGAACTGGCCCTCCTGGTCAAGCCTGGCTTCTACCAAGGTTTATTTCTCCATCTATACATTATTGGAGTTTTGGTTCCTTGCCTTTCCTTGTATAACTTAGCCTAGGGCTTTGTAAATTGTAAACGTCTAATATTTTATTTTATATATTTTACGTATGTATTAATGTATGCTACTTTTGCATGTTATGTAGTTCATGGTACTATTGCAAATCCTTTATACCCCTATCCCATAAGATGTTGTCTATTATATGCCATCCCTATGTAAGCTGGAACGCATATCTTGCTCAACAATTTTGTGGTTTTATCGGTTCAGTCAACCCTTTATTCGTAAACATACTATAAACCTAGTATACCTAATTAGTCTTTTACATCCTACACATATTATTTGCAATAATACCATTAATATATCCAACATTTGTTCTTTGTTTTTATTATTATTCTTTGTTTCTCCACATAAAGCTGCTTTAAAGCAATGTAACATTGTAAAAAGCGAATTGAATTGATTTTAGTGACAATGTCCCATTGAACTGGGGCCACTAGTACAGTTTATGGGAGTATGCTTACTGGTGGGATATTTTCTGGACCTTCCTCAGTTTGGCGTGACAGGGCATTGGCTTTGGTATTCTTGGACCCTGGGCGATAGGTAACTGAAAAATTAAAATGAGTGAAAAAGAGTGCACATCTTGCCTGACGTGGATTCAGTCTTTTGGCTGACCTTGGATACTCCAGGTTTTTGTGATCAGTAAACATTGTGAATGGGTGAGTGGCTCCCTCAAGCCAGTGTCACCACTGCTCCAAGACCAGCTTCATGGAGAGGAGTTCACGGTTCCCCACATTATAATTCCTCTCAGCGGAGTTGAGTTTCCTGGAAAAAAAAGCATAGGGGTACATTTTAGACAGGGAACCATGATGGTAAGAGAGAACGGCCCCTACTTCAGTGTTCGAAGCGTCCATCTCTACGATAAAGGGGTGGTCAGGGTCAGGATGCCGGAGGATTGGGGCTGAGGTGAAGCGTTTCTTCAATTCTACGAAGGCCGGATCGTCTTCTGGTGACTATTTCAGCCTGTTGATGCTGTGTTTAGTGAGAGTTATAAGGCAGACAGCCACAGTACTGAAACCTTAAATAAAGTGGCGATAGAAGTTAGCAAATCCTAGAAATCATTGTAATTCCTTCACCGTTTTTGAGTTGAGGCCATTCTGATACTGCTTTCACTTTAGCTTCGTCCATAGTGACCCCTTCGTAATGATAACGGTGATGGTTCCCTCTGGTGGCGCGGTGGAGGCGGAGCAGAAGCCTCCTCCGTGACACTTATGCACATGCAAACATTTAAAAGCATCCACCAGTCAGTTATTCAGTCAATAAAATTGAGTTATGCTTTGATAATAAAAGAGATGGAGATTGACCAAATGAATAATAAAGTATTGAGTTTCGACTCAATACTTTATTTGACTCTTTTGGCAGAATGCATTTGCAATCACATGATGTACACTAAAAAGTGTGCAAGATCCTTAATTTTTCTTAATTTATCCTAGTACATTGTTTTTATTTTAGTATTGACTCCTTATTACCAATACTTTTGTAGTTTATTATCATATTTAACCTCAAAATATCATTGTATTGCAGAACTGAATTACCTTGCCATTCCGCTTGTTTTTTACATGTGTTTGGTGGAGCAGATGTTAAAATATTTTTTGCCTGTTAGTGCAGAGGTTGCTGATAAATTTGGTGGAGTAGTTAAGCTCCCCAAAGACAGATCTATTGAGAACTGTAAATCCACACATGCAGACACACACATATGTACACATCCACATGCTCACATACCCTGGCAAGGGAAAAAGTGTGTGGCAAACACAGTTGTTTGCTTACCCAGAACGGAATATATATATATATATATATATATATATATATAGCACCATGGTCTGCATATGTTTGTCGATGTATGTCGGTATGTCGAACATTACATGATCAAACAGGAAAATAGATCTCATTGTATCTGCTTGTTAACACTTTAACACTTGTTCACAGATAAAGGCATAGTGTTCAACAAAACATAAAATTCATACAGGTTTTGAATGACATGCGTGTGAGTAAATGATGGAAATTTTAAATTTTTAAACTGGGTAAACTCTACATTTAAATTAAAAAAATTTATACTAAAATTTTGTGGCCTTGTTCAGCTGGTACTTTATTATCTAATAGCGATGCAGCCATTTAGAAACACCCGTGAATCAGAATTTACAATTTGTACTTTATTTTTATAAATTTACACGCAAAGAACTTTAGAAAGTACTAGAATTCCCCTAGTTGAAGTATTTCATTCATGTTTCATCAATACTGAAGAGATGCCAGGCTCATTCTGCCTGGCAGGATGTCATTTTAGCTAACTCAAACTGTAGCTCTCATTCATGCTGTGGCAGTCCAGCAGTCCAAGCGTCTTTTACTTTTCTGAGACAGACAGAAAAGGAAAGCAGAAGAGCTTCCCAACCTACACAGAAAGGCTTTTCTTTTTTATAAGTGTTTGTATGACATCTGACCATTAGCTTTGCATGTCTTGGACCCAGAATGGATAAGTGTGTGAGCTGAAATATCTTGTATGCCCAAGGAGAGAAAAATGCATGCATGAAAAAACTTTATACATTTTGTTGTGCTGTCTGTCTCAATAAAATCCAGTAATAATTGTCTTTATCTGTTCAGAAGGAAAAAAACATGTAAAATTCTAATTATTAACACTAAACAACAAATTGTTAACAGATCAAATCACAGTTATTATAATTGAACAACTGTTATTGACCCGTATGGTTGACCCGCAGCTCAATTGACCCGCAGCTCAATTGACCCGCAGCTCAATTGAAACTGATCAGTTCAAACTGATTGAAACTGATCTTTTTGAGAACCAATACTGGAGATTCATTGTTTTACATCTGGGGTTTTGGGCAAATATAAATTATTGCCATTATTGCCATCTATTGTTTTTATCTGTAAGTATTATTAAAACAAGAACTCATTTTCAGCTGTCACATTTCTTAAAGGGATGTGCTACACATTGATGCGACATGGCAGCTCAACTCTTAACCTGTAGACAGCTGACCTCTGACTCTGATATTCTTTTACTGTTCTCTGCCTGTCATCAGTCCACCTGATACCTGACCTTCCTGTTATGGCTTGTTATTGTTAAAGATTGTTTTTACCATCTGGAATGGTTGTACACTAAACACTAAACTATACTCCAACTTGTTGTTTTTAATCAGCAGAACAGAAGAGGCTTAGCTTGTAGTTTCTGTGCAAACAGACAACAGACAAAAAACAGGAGTTTAGATTGAAGTCACATCCTTTTAAAACTTAACTATGCCTGTACATTATCAGCAAGTGAAAGAAAGCTACAAAGAGACACCCAATTTCTTCTCCAAAAGCACCGTCACTGATTTGACCGGGTTTCAGGAGAGCCCCCTACTGGTAAGACATGCAAGTGTTATTATATCACCACAAGGTAAGGGAGCATTAACACAGCTAGCCATTTTAAAAGCAACTGTAAATGGCTAGCCTACTTCCTTCAGGAAGGCAAAGCTCACCACACTCTCACCCCCTAAAACCCTCAGTCAAGCATTAGACAGCTCAGTGTGAATGGAGGGAAATGAATCCCATGGCTGGCCCTAGAAGGCTACTGAATTCACTGGCTTGGAAAACAGTTTACCAGATGTTGTTAATTATAGTGGAAGGAAGAGTGGAAGGAACATACTAATGTCTTTTTCACTATGTAGCTTGAGTACAATTAAGATTTCAGTTTAGCAAGCGTATCATTTCTCTGTTTTTCTCTCATAGATATTTAAAAGGTTTATCAATTTTCATAGCATTTTAGAAACATGATACAAAGCTATTGTGGTGTTTGCAACACTGTTGCTCTTGCTTGCTAATAATACAGTGAGGGAAACAATTATTTGATCCCCTGCCGATTTTTTGCGTTTGGCCACTGACAAAGAAATCAGTCTATAATTTTAATGGCAGGTTTATTTTAACAGTGGGAGACAGAATAACAACAAAAAATTCAATAAAACAAAAAATGTTATAAATTGATTAGAATGTTAATGATTAAAATAAGTATTTGACCCCTTTGCAAAACATGACTTAGTACATAGTGGCAAAACCCTTGTTGGCAATTACGGAGGTCCAATGTTTCTTGTAGTTGGCCACCAGGTTTGCACACATCTCAGGAGGGATTTTGTCCCACTCCTCTTTGCAGATCCTCTCCAAGTTATTAAGGTTTCAAAGCAGACGTTTGGCAACTTGAACCTTCAGCTCGCTCCACAGATTTTCTGTGGAATTAAGGTCTGGAGACTGGCTAGGTCACTCCAAGACCTTAATGTGCTTCCTCTTGAGCCACTCCTTTGTTGCCTTGGCGGTGTGTTTTGGGTCATTGTCATGCTGGAATACCAATCCATGATCCATTTTCAATGCCCTGGTTGAGGGAAGGAGGTTCACACCCAAGGTACATGGCCCTGTTCATTGTCCCTTTGATGCAGTGCAGTTGTCCTGTCCTCTCAGCAGAAAAACACCTCCAAAGCATAATGTGTAGTGTCTTACCAAATCTAATTGACTAATTGCTTCTGTGGACAGGTGTCTTTTATACAGGTAACAAGCTGAGATTAGGAGCACTTTGTGACTTGTTGAAAAGGGAAGATCTATTAATTTTGAACCACCTAGCAACTCCATAGCAACAACCCAGAAAACCCATATAATTCCAATTGCATATCAATGCGTTAAGAATTCTTAAATTTTTTTATGGCACAATTGCATTTTAATGTCTAGTTATGTACTGTTTTCCATGTAAAGTACACTAAACAGTTATAAATAACTTTTTGTCCTACGTTCATTTTTAAAAAATTTAGTTTTTTGACTGTTTATCAACTATGATTTTCCATTGTACATCCAGCTTTAGCGTGGACTATAAACCCCACCGCCTGTTAGTCCTTGTTGGATGTCATAAAGACTTTTTTTAAGTTAACATGTAAATGTCTGGCTCAGCCAATTGCATGTTTAATGCAGAACTGCTTGTTTGGCCCAGACAGTGCAAGTATGGCAGATGGGGCAAGTATGTTTACCAAATCTTTAAACATTTGTTATTTTGCATTTCCTTTGGGTGATGGTGTTGCAGAATTCACACACTTCATTTTTAATTACTTTCTTAAAAAAAATCTAAAGGTTGCGTACATCATCTCTGTATTTTAAATTCTTATTCTGTTTGCTCATTTCTTCTCTACCAACACAGTGCAGTCATTGTTAAGTTACCAAATAAACTTTTCCCACTTTTGTCTGGTTTGAGTAGTGTTTTGTTTCTTTCTTCCGGTGTGTAATTTGAAAAACAAACAGCTTGTATGGAGCTTCGTGAATAAAGGATACACTGGTACAGGTGGGCTGCTGTGGGGGGAGACTAAGGCCTGTCAAGCCCACCTCCAGTGTCAATCATGAAACGACAACATAAAGAGAAACAGAACGACAGTCTGTCTGCCAGCCATCCTCCTAGAGGGGCTTTATGGTGGAGCTTGTCTCACTCTCAGGCGGGTGCTTCAGCTGCGGGCTCAACAGGGACAACTAAAAACAAAGACGTGTGATGGCAGGGCTGGGAGAGGATGAGGAACAATGAGAAGAAGAGCAGAGAGGTGCTCAAGGCCTTTAATACACCTCAGTGGTACCACCTCTTCCAGCACTGTGCTCCCGTTCACTTCACCTGTGCCTGGCAGACTCATCTCCGTTCCGTGCCAGCCCCTGACAGGTGACAAAATCAAAAGGTCACGTCACTTTGAACTGGCAGCGTTTGTTGCCCGCTGATTTCCCTCGTGCTGCTGCAACTCACAGGCGAGGTGGAAGGCAAGGCGGGGATCAATTTTGGCAGCTCCTGAACTTCATCTTTGTGAACTTTTGTACCCATGATTTTGCAGCAACACTGTGTTTTTTTGTCACAGTTTCTGCTGCCATTGTTGATGCACATTTGTCTCTGGAAGAACAACACTCTGGAAACAAACACTCTGTGTTTTATTTAAAGAATGTAGGCATGTGTTTCTGGATCCTGTGAGTTCAGGGTTGCTACAGATTAGTGTGGAGCAGAAGCTGTTTGGCCATTGACACTGCTGACTTTCATAGCTTCTGAATGCACGTGACCCTGGCAGGTCCCCAAACCATGGCATCAAACCCCACAGTCCTCTCATCAGCCTGAGTGATCTGTACAACTCAGCCTCCAAGAGGCATACTGTCTACTCTATACTAAGAAGCACAAAGACAGCCCATGCCTTTCTGTCTGACCCTCTCCACACTCTCCCAACTCTAGTTTTGTTGTTATTTTGACTATTGTCCTCTTATTTAAGTCAAGACCATCCTTCCATGAAATTTTAACAGAATTGATAGCAATTCTTTGAGTGTTGTTCTATTCTTTGCCAGAAGTTATACTCTTTGACTTGAGCTTTTACAGAGGTCAGAGAACAATCAGCCAACACTGGCAAAAGCTCAAGCCCTCCCTTTGACCAGCACAGCTCCTACAGTCTGTGAAGAGGCTCTTTGGGCTCGATGTGCTCCAGTAAGAGCCCTTATCAGCCTTCCAGGCCTGGGCTCTCCCGGGCCCCTCATTTATACGCAGCATACAAAGCAGAGCCAACCTCCGAGCAGCTTGAGCTGCTAGAGATGTCTTACATTTCAATGAAGAGCTGGAGAGGGGAGAGGAAGAGAAAGCGAAGGAGGGAAAAAATGAAAGTGAATATCTTCTTGTTGGATGGGTTGTTTAGCTAGGGCAACTATTCCCAGCTTACCTGTCACAGGGAAGGTTAGAATTAAAAGCATAGATAGTAGGGTTCTCTCTCCACTGATGGCAGAAAGCAAAGTGCATTAACTCACCAGGATAGATCACACAGTTTTAGTTTGAAGATTGTGCCAATGCTAACCGAAAGACCAAACAATGGACTTAAAATCTTACTGTGATGTTATTTTTCTGTCTAAAAGTAAAACATTGACTGCTGTACCTCTGCGTATGCTGCCATGGGTTTGCTCAAGTTAAACATGAAGAAAGTTTCTAGCATGTGACCTCTGGATAAGCTAGCACTAAAGCCACATCCCTCTTCTAGTAAATCTATGTGCTGTTAGGTTACCACAAAATTCCAATGCTTGTTTTCCCACAGTACTGTGTGTATCTATCCTGAACTATCCTTTTGTTTCTGCTGCAGGCTGCATTTACATAAGAGGCTTATAACAGCCATACACTCTTTCTTTTAAACAAGACAAAGAAACAAAAGCTATTGTTTGCTAAGTATCAATTTTTAAGTGTCAGCCAAAGAAGCATCAAAAGGAAGATGTATTCCCCCCTGATAGCTTTTTGTCCTTTTATGATGTCCACATTGTTGTATGTAAAATAGTACACACATGATCTTGAAACTACGATATTGGACTGACCAAAACAAAAAGCACAATAAGAGAAATAACGATCTATGGTTTTCAAATTTTTGGCAGTTAAAAATAACACAGGTGATACAAACATTTTCGGGGCTTCTGTGAGTCATGGAGGCCAAGCATAATGCTTTTTGATCTTTGAATTCCGTTCGCAATGGGTTTAATTTTATCTTTTTACCTTTATTCAATTAAAATTACATTTTTGAACAATCTCTCTTGGTACTTGGATATGCATAACTTGCCTTCACAATGGTGTTCTGCACTCTTCTGTGCTTGCCACATGGTTACCAAGGTGATTAGAGTGGTTGCTTACTGGCTGCAGTGCTTTGCAAAAGTATTCATACCCCTTGAACTTTATCACATTTTGTCACCTTACAACCACAAACTTAAATGAGATATTTTATTGAGATTTTATGTGATAGACCAACACAAAGTAGCACATCATTGTGAAGTGGAATGAAAATGATATACAGTTTTCAAAATTTTAAGCAAATAAAAATCTGAAAAGTGCAGCGTGCATTTTGTATTCAGCCCCCTGTACTCTGATACCCCTAAATAAAATCCAGTGCAATCAATTGTCTTCAGAAGTCACCTAATCAGTTAATAGAGTCCACCTGTGTGTAATTTAGTCTCAGTATAAATACACCTGTTCTGCGAAAGCCTCAGTGGTTTGTTAGAGAACACTAGTGAACAAACTATAAGTTGTGTACTTCACAAATCTGGCCTTTATGGAAGAGTGGCAAGAAGAAAGCCATTGTGGAAAGAAAGACATAAGATGTCCCCAGTTTGCCACACGCCATGTAGGGGACACAGCAAACATGTGGAAGAAGGTGCTCTGGTCAGATGAGACCAAAGTTGAACTTTTTGGCCTAAATGCAAAGTATGTGTGGTTGAAAAGTAACACTGCTCATCACCCTGAACACACCATCCCCACTGTAAAACATAGTGGTGGCAGCATCATGCTGTGGGGATTCTTTTCTTCAGCAGGGACAGGGAAGCTGGTCAGAGTTGATGGGAAGATGGATGGAGCTAAATACAGGGCCAATCCTGGAAGAAAACATGTTGGAGGCTGCAAAAAACTTGAGACTGGGAAGGAGATTCACTTTCCAGCAAGACAATAACCCTAAACAGCCAGAGCTACAATGGAATGGTTTGGATCAAAGAATATTCATGTGTTAAAATGGCCCATTCAAAGTCCAGACCTAAATCCCATTGAGCATCTGTGGCAAGACTTGAAAATTGCGGTTTACAGACGCTCACCATCCAATCTGGCTGAGCTTAATCTATTTTTCAAAGAAGAATGGGCAAATATGTCAATCTCTAGATGTGCAAAGCTGGTAGAGACATAACCCAAAAGACTTGCAGCTGTAATTGCAGCGAAATGTGGTTCTACAAAGTATTGACACAGCGGGGCTGAATACAAATGCACATCACACTTTTCAGATTTTTATTTCTTAAAATTTTGAAAACCATGTTTCATTTTTGTTCTTCACAATTATGTGCTACTTTGTGTTGGTCTATTACATAAAATCTCAATAAAAACATTTAAGTTTGTGGTTGTAATGTGACAAAATGTGGAAAAGTTCAAGGAGTATGAATACTTTTGCAAGGCACTGTAAATACCATTTGTTTTTGCTAGATATAATCACATATATGTAGTTGTTTTACAGGCATTGGGTGAATTACAACCAGATAACTGATCAAATGAAAAGCTTTGAATGCCCTGATAGTTCAGCTTTTTCTCTGTTAAAATTATTTTCCACTTCATCCACCCTCTTGTTTTCATTGTTTTCAGCATTGTTGCTGATCTTTGTTTACAAGTTCTTTTGGGAGAATTGAGTAAGTGCAGCATTTCTGGAGGTCATGTGCGCACAGTTCTTTGTGCGGTTGAGTGTTAAAAATCTGAAAGGTTTTGAAGGGACTATTGTTGCCCTGGATTTGGTCTACTGAAGCACATAGTTAACGTTCTATGTCATCAGCATCTCTTTACCGGAAACAAAAGGATACATCTGATGACTTTTAAGACTTGGGTCAGGCTCTGAGGGTTTGCTTTCTATGTATGTACTATCATTTGTTTTCACTTGAAAATATGAAGATGTTCCTATGAATACATGTGAAATTGATTTACCTTTGTTTTTTTTCTCTTGTTTTGTTATGGTCTTTATAATGCACATCAGCAAGCCGTGGAGGATTTACTGGGGGATGAAGAAGACTTCGACAGAGATAAAAAAGTAATTATCAGTGCCATTCACAGATATGTATTCCAGTACAGATGTAATGGGCAGATGCTCTTCATTTAAGTGAAATGTAATGCATAGTGTTCTGAAAAGTGTATTTGACTCATTTAATATACTAATAGCTTTCTTGAGTCTCTAAAGCTGTGAGCCACATTTCACAGTCAAGGTCCAAAGATATTCTGTTACGGAAACAACTGTACACTTTTTCTTTTCTCCCAAAATAAAAAGGAGCCACACAGGCATAAATAAACTTAGCTTCAGGTTGTCTGTGTTGAGCGTTTGATTTTTCTCAAGGCCTTTGAAGTGCAATTAATAGCATTCAAATGACCCCAGGCCAAATATCTCAACAGAACTTGCAATGAAGCATTTACATTTTTATATGCATACAGATTCAGTGCTATTACCCTGTGCTAAGTACCAGCATTTATGTAAGGAAATGGGTGACTAGTAGTGTCCAAAAAAACAAGAACAAGCTTTTAGTAGCTACTTTTTAGTTTCCCTATAACACTTTCAAGATCATTTCAAAATGAAGGAAAAAAAAAGAAATTGATAAATGTGCCAATTTTAATTTAACCAAATGTGCCTTGTTTTAATTGAACCCAAAGCATATGTTGCAAGTATTTGCAATATGTCCCAGATGTTTAGACCAGCCCTAGTCTTCAGCTGTTTCTTACTCTCCACTAGGCAACTATTAGCTGAATAACCTTTGCCCCAGTGTTACAAAGCCGGGCTCCCGCGTTAGCGAGGAGCGCAGGGACTTCTATTTTGATGTTTAGTTTGTGTCACGTGTTGATGATGTCATTGTCCCTTTTATGTCA
>JAZGTJ010011168.1:0-17227 GCA_036877575.1 Botia almorhae
GACAAGTGTCACAGGAAAGCTTAGGTCTCAGGCATCTGGTTTAATGCTGTTATTTTTAATAAGAGTAGGCTACTCTGTTACAAAACTGTTGCATTTTCTCTTTTTAATTTCAAAATATACGATTTATTTTATTTACATGTATATTTAAAGTGTTATTATTTTGAAAGCTTAAATTTTTTTCCGTGCAGAAGTGTTTCTGTTTGTCATGTAACGCTACAATTTAACATTTGAACAATGTTAAATACCAGTTGAGTGAGGCTATGTAGTTTGTCATATTTGATTTCAGGTGCCGATTTAAACAAATTTCAGTGGCCCAGATTCACCTGTTCACTGTCATTTAGCATCATGTTGTAAACAACATTGTCAATAATTTACGTTTATTAATTTACGTACCCTTGTCTTATATTCTTGTAACAGATATATTCAAATTCTAACAAAAGATCTTTGTGAAGGTGCAAGTGCATTTCAAGAAGACAATGTAACACTAACTCTGAGAGCAGAGAGCGGGAAAGCGCTAGATAGCGTGCACGCTTCGGACGTGTGACAGTTATTCAAATTTCCGTTCAATCAGGCCAACCGAAAATCCATTGTAGTGTCCATCTGCTGTCAGACACACTTCCAGGACTGAGCTTTAGCCTCATTCATCATGGAGAAAAAGTTTTTTGCCACGAGTTCTGTGACACGAGCGTTCTTTACATTTCTGTTGCCTGAAACGTCACACACATGCACATAGACGAACATTAGGTGTTCTTTATTTCTTTTTCCTTTTTCTTTTTATCTTTAATTCTTTAACACACATGCACACATTTCTTCTTATTTATTTTGTTTATAAAACCGATCAAAATAGATTATTCTACATAGCTTACAAAGACATTCTACATATCCAAATGCCACAAAAATAAAATTACATTGTAAATATGTCATATTATGCAGTCTAAATTATATATAATCTTTATATAAATTTATGTATGGGATCTTAGAATTCCTACAGAAGTAGTTTATTTGTCGTTCCTTTACTGCAGAAGCCAAACTGCCGCCCAGCTTGTCAGTCATTAGCCCCAGCTCAGGTCAAGCTGTACAAGCTCGCGTTTATATAAGGTTGTTTAGTTAGTTAAGGTTTCAAAATGACGTGTATGTGATCTGGTCTTTCAGTAAAAAGACTTTGAAATATGCATTTGTTATAATAAAGAGCTATACCTGATTTGACGCTTTCAGATTACGTTCTTTAAAGTTTAACTTAGGTTGAAAACAATTAGGTTGGTTCGTTCATTTTGACATGTTTTTTGTTCAAATTAATGTTACTTTAGATGTTACTGTATGAATCACAATTTTTGGTTATCTAACAAAACATTTTTATTGTAATAAAATAAGAGCAACAGACAGCCCCGCTAAATTGCTGTACCAAAGACACGGAATCATTACCAGAGGAATTCAAGAGGAATAACCAGTAATATAAGTAATATAATAAATATCACAGCTTCATAATATTATATATTGAGAATTAGAAAGAGATTAAAAAAGAAATCAGACAACACGGAAAGAAAGTACTTTATTTCATGTGATGTGTTTTTTCATAATAAAGACTCGGACGCCATAAGAAAATAAGTTTATTTCTCTCTCACGCAACTCAACTCGTCCAGTCTTAGAACTGATAATGTACATGAACTAAGAAGTCAGTTAATTTTCTTGTGTGTAATTATCTTTGTAGTCATACACTGTAAAAATGTTCGTAATTTTAACGGAAAATAATATTTTATAAATACAGTATGATTATAAATCTATTATTTTTAATACATAAAAATAATACAAAAATACTACAGTAAAACCTGTTATTGCTTAACTGTTAAAAACGTAATATACAGTGAGAGACTGTAATAGGTTTAACAATACAAATGTACGGTATTTATAAAGTAAAACTTATGAATAACTATAATGTACGGTAAAAATGTATAATCTATTTCTAACTTAATTCAGGTAACATATGTCATCACCACGAGCACATTTTGCTAACATTTGTACAGTATATGGATCTTTTAAATAGTAATTTGTAAACTATAAAACTGACTTAATAACGTTTGACTAACGTTTGACGTTTCACCGCAATATTAATTTTCGACTTATTCCAATTAAATAGCTATTGCAAACAATACTCACCCTTGCCGTAACTCACCTGCTCTAAAGTGCGACTACATGTTAGCAGTTGTGCTGAAGTCTCAGGGTGACAGCGTGCTGTCTCGCACTTGAAATGAGTGCCCATTGACTCGGACCCAGGAGCTTACAGGAGGAGGAAGCACGCGCTTTGTGGGCGGGGAGGGTGTTCGCCCTTTCTGAGCACGACCTTTTCAACAAATGTGTGTAGAGCGAAAGGAACCATGCGATGTGTTAAGCGCGTGTACTTACAATTTCACAGCAATTCCTAAATCCCTATATAACACTATATAGTTGTTTTTAAAAAGTCAAACTGTATTTTATAAAGTTATATGGCCCATGATATACATTAAACAGAATTATAACAGTCTGTTTAGCCATCTGGGCTTTGTCCTATGGCTCGTGCCGATCTCGTGCCCAGCGCGATTGGGGACCCTAAGGACCCCATTTGCACATTTACTAGGAATATTTCGCGCCTTTTTTGGTTTTCTTTTTAGGTTTTGCTACAGGGAATAATAAGGAAATCATTATATAATTACGGTTATATAGAAAATGCCCCATTTACTAAACAGACTCTTGAGGGTAACTCGACTCTGGGTACCTTTACGAGACAAACACTTACCTTATAGTCATCTTACATGAGAAAACATATAGTCTTTGTTCAAAAGGGTACATCATCGGACGTACATTCGTTTGGCTTGGCTTCTAGCGTGGGCATTTGAATTAAGTTAATGTTTTACGACATTGTTGAGATTTCAGACGAAGTTAATTGTTTGGCTGGTGGACACTAATGCTCATTTTATTTAGACTGGGAATTTAAATAAAGATTATATTAAGGTTTAATTTTATAATGTAATATGTAATATTAGGTTTTATACCAAATTGATTAGAATTATATCTGACATTGTTACGATAATAGAATAGCTGGATGATGAAATCATCAGCTGTGTTTTTTAATGAACCATCATTTGCCACAAACAGCATAAATCTAAATGTTTGTCTCACCATGTTATTTTGCTTAGTACACTCTTAAAACAAGAGGGTGCTTCACGATACCGTTGAAGAACTATTTTAAGCTATATGATTTCATAAAGAACATTTAACATCCGTAGAACCTTTCTGTTTCATAAAAGGATTATTTGTAGTGGGAAAATGTTATTTAGACAGTAAAAAGGTAAAAAAAACAGTTTGAGTGAGTGGGTCTTTAAGGAGCCAACATTTTATAAGGCCAAAGACCCCACCTTTTAAAAACCTTTATTTTTAAGGGTGTAATACAGTAAATTCTGTATTTGCTCTCATATGTGTGTTCAAACAACGCCTGCGCTAACGCGCTTTCAGACACAAACAGATTCTAAAGTCTCAGCGTGATGCTGAGAGAGACGCGCACATGTCCGTTCATTCATTCCACATTAAGGTGTTGTTTTAGTTTCAAAACAACACATCATGTATAACGTTGGCTAGAAGGTTCATGCAATATTGCATGTCAACAGCTGTTTCCAGCAGCGTTGTTTTGGGCTTGGGAAGCATACTTACTGTCGGCTTTCTTTTAATGCTCTATTGAATGTTTTTTAATGGCATAAACCTGTCAGTCTGTCTATGATTTGATCCACAGCATTCATGAACATCAAATGTCGTTTTCTAACGTTAACGCATATCAAAAAGTTAATTGAAAAGTGATTATTTGGAAGTATGCATTTGATTATTAAACAGGTAATATATAGTCGCTCAGTTATTATTGCCTTTGGATGGTCAAGGGTTTTTATTTGTCACCTTAATATGAAATAACTTACAACTTGATTGTTTTATTCTAAACTGCTTTGTAATGTCAGTAAATCAAGATAATGATGCTGAATATTTTTCTTTAGATAAACACTATTACTTTAATGTGTACCTCTTGTGACGTTTATATAACATTATTCAAATTGTCCTTACCTCAGATAAAACGGCCATGAAGACCAATACAAGTCTTACACATGCCTTCGTCATCAAAACTCAGAAATGACGCAGCTTTGCTGAAACTGGGGAGAGGATTTACAATTCTCAGCATGCTTTGTGTGAGACTGTATTTGTTTTTTTAAATTGTGTTATTTTATGTGTTTTTCAGAATAGAGACATATGTTTATTTAGAAGAGTTTGTAATATTTTTTCAGTTATGTGGTCACCATTGTTCAGAGATTATAGGCTTTAGGAGGCCCCATGACAGCCATGATATGTATCCTTATATTCAATAAGCAATAACTGAACAAAATTTTTATTTTGAGTTAAATGCATTGGTGTGTGCTTACCTTTAATTTCTAACAGCTTAATGCCAAGGGAAAGATGGATAAAAAATGTAAGTTACATTAACTAAATATTTTATTTATTTTTTATATTAATATTTATATTAATATTTTATTTAAACATTTTATTTCATTGTAAATACCAAATGTCAAATAATTAAAAATGTTATGTGTTATCATAAAGTATGATTTACCTTACTGAATATTTTAATTAGGAGTAATTAACATGCACGAGCACTACAAAATGAAAATCAGACGGTTCTGTTAAAATTAGAAAAACGTACATAATTTTCTACACTTATAAAATTATGTAACTGATTAACTTAAGAATTTTTGGTTTACATTTATGTGGACCTATGCAGCCAAAATTTAAATTGAGTTGCTTAGAAGTAGGTGCCCCAGAAAAAAGAAAGATAAAGAAAGTCTTCCCGCTTTAGCTCTTCGAAAACCTGTATACTCTTATTTCTTCAATGTGAATGTAGCCTTAACAACTACAGTTGCCAATATTAACCCTGTGAAAAGCAAAATACACAACTGTCTATATACAGCTTGCACAGATAAAGCACCTACGTCATACTATATGAATAAAGTATGTAGATGCATGAATAAATCCATGGATTTTTTTCTTCGTCTTTGACCAGGCCAGCACAGGTAAACTGATGTTCTCTTGGAGATTGACGCATACTTGGCGTTGATCCAAGTTTGAAAAAACTTCTCAGTACGCAATAAATGATTTGTGCTTATATAAGTTAGCTACAGAATACGTAAACATTAATAAAGTCAGATACTGGCAGCATGTGATTGTCCGTTTATTGTTGTTTTTAACGCGCGTGTCATGCTATTCTGTCCCCCAATCGCCCAAAATTGAAACAAATACTCTGATACTCTATTCCCACATGAAGGCTCTGACAGACACAGACGCCAAATCGTTTGGAAAAACACGTCCTCGACGCAGTAACGTGATAGGGTGATACATATAGTGATAACAGGTGACTAAAGAGTTTGGTGGTGTTGACTGGCTGGGTTTGGGATTCAAACGGATGGCGCGCTTTGGTCTGATTGGAGTAACAGACGTCCATCTGTTCCAAATTCACTGCGCGTGTCAGGCGCGTGGGATCACCATTGATTTTAAACCAGTTAGGCCCCAGATAAAAACCCTATGGAAAACAGCTTATTGACACTAGAAAATAAAAACATGAAAAAAAAGAAAATGCCCAGCATGCAAATGCTGTTAAAAATGAAAATGTGCACTAAAGTCTAATATTTTAAAAACTCCCAAATTATCTGTCTCTAACTCTTTGTAATATTTTCGTATCGAAAGCCTTAAGATAATGTCATTTGCTTTGCGTGCTGAACGTACAGCGATGATTTAAATACAAGCAGATCGCAAGAGTGCATGAACAATTATTGTTTATTGTACAAATTTAATTCTAAATTAGATATTTAAAATAAAAAATACTAAACATATCTGCAAAAACATGCAGAGGTCTTTAAAAGGTTGACAATTCATTGTAATCAATCATGTGAGCATGCCAGTGGTTCAGACGAACCTATGTCAACAGATGGTCATTTTCGCACTGTCAGATCTTCACTCTATGGCATCCTCATCTGTGTCAATCTAACGCTCAACAGAAGACAAGTCCCTCCTTACACGCCAAAGAGCCCTATAAAAGACCCCTCTGCCACTAAGCACTGCACATAGAAAAACACATCTAGAGACGAAACAGCAACCGCTCCAATCATGACTTCCAACATGATTACAGAAGCTAATTTACACTCATTCGCTCCAATGACGGTAGCTCAGAAGAAAGAGGCACATAAACTGAGAAAGGTGAGGGCAATTTAATGATCAGCCATGTATCACTTTTTACGTGTTTTTAATTTTTACAAACATCTGGCCCGTTAACACATTTTTTCTTTTTTCAGACTCTCAAGCCATTGATGGAAAAGCGAAGACGTGCTCGCATTAACGAGAGCCTCAGTCACTTAAAGACACTGATACTCCCACTGGTGGGCAAAGACGTTAGTATCTGAACTTTTGGTACTTGCTTGATTCAAATGTATAATCAATGTCTAAACAATACTCTAATATGTCAGATCTCTTGAAATTTGTAGGCTTCACGCTATTCAAAGCTGGAGAAAGCTGACATTCTTGAAATGACAGTCCAGTTCCTCAGAGATCTGCCTTCTTCGTCCGCTAAAGGTGAGTTTTTTAATTACAATAGCAGAGTTTACTCTTTCTTCACTGTTTTCAGGTGTTACAAGTAACATCTATATCATTTAATCGGTCCGTTGTATTTGTATATTTTCGTCCTCTTCCAAGGTCAAACAGACAGCTATAAAAAGGGGTACAAAGCCTGTCTCCAGCGCGTATCTGCGCTGCTGCCGCGATCCAGCATCGACGCAGAAACTCGTCAAAGCGTCAGTGAGTTCGTCCATCGCTCAATGGTGTCTGCAACATCGGCCTGCCAGAACTGCTGCGCTCAGAACTCCAAAATGATTTCACAGATGCACCAAAGGCTCGTGAGCTTGAGGAAGAACAGCTCTACAACGGAGAACCACTCCATTAGTACCGCGTTAGCACCCAGCCAAGCTCAGTCCGCGGCACAGGCAGCGGTGGACATGTGGAGACCGTGGTGACCCACTCTATGGCCTTCAGGGAAACAATGAACTTTGAACGTTATTTATTTGTCGTTGTACATTTTAGATTATGAAACGTAAAGCCGGTGCTTGAGATTGTGTAAGAATATTTAAGCATTTATTGCCTATGTGGCTAATTTAAAGGGAGCCAACGAGCACAGATCATGAAAGTGGCTGCATTATGTAATAATTATTTCATGCAATCCTCGTTAGGGTTTAAATATTATAAGTTGTAAACAACACACTTGTAAACCCAAAGGGTTAAAATGTATTTTTGAGGTTTGCACAACTGACTTTATTATATTTGGTCTGTGCAAAAAACTCGTAAACACTGTGTGTTAATATTTAATGGCGAAATAAATGTCCCTGAAGGAAACATAATTGTGAAGCGACAAAACAATAAAGTCATTTTGTTTGAAAATTCTTGAATTTTCGTTTTTTGGAAACGTTATAAAATTGCTTACTGGCAATTAATTAAAAAGGGAAAGACATCCAAGTGGTGCGCATTACTGCAGGTGTTTGGCATCTGAAGGGTTCATATTAAGACAAAGGCCGGTGCAAATAAACGCCCTGGGACTAATGATTTACGTGGGAATGCCTACCGATAAATTACAGCCTTTTTACAATTAATACAGTCCAACCTTGTTAGAGAACGTAAGGTTTGAACATTTTTAATAAGTATACTAATTTCTCACAAAAATTTAAACACACAAAAATTTCAGCTAAACTATCACCTACTACAGAAATACATAGTTAAGATAAGGTAAATAAATCTTCACACAATTATGGTTTCTGAACGTTAGGCTACCATTTACAAACGTAGCCCTATAGGCAACACAATAGCAATAATAACAACAGTTCTTCCAATCGGTTACATCTCAAAATAAAGGACCAACATGACGTAACGCATGCCTAACAATACATGCATTGTTGAAGAAATTAACGCTTTGTTTAGTTTCGTTTCCGTTTGTTGATATAAAGCTGATGGACAACTTTACGTTGACATGCACTATTTGGTACACTTTACTGCCACATGGTTGGGTCAGCTTTCAACGTAATTTCCCAGTGACCCTGCTAACGAACATTGCATTTAATGAACACTTCACTATTTTATTTATTTATTTAAAATAACAAAACAGAAAACTCGAAAAAGCATTGACATGCTTAAAATGTGTTTTAATGTCATCTATGTATGGCCTTAATAGAGGAAGAGTCGCGAAATACACGGCGTTCAGCTGTGATTTTGCCACGTAAGAGGTGTTCCTGTATCAACATTCCTGTACAAAAAAAGATTTTTAACCGAAACCCATAACTCAAACCCTAACCACAACTTGCCCTTAAAATCAGAAGCAAATAACAGATTGATATTAATGGTAAACAAGCCCCTAACCCAGTCCTAAATTTAAATCTAACATTGGCCCTAAACCTAATCCTACCATCTGATTGGTTAGAAATATTGTTGACGTCCTACTTGGGGAAATTACAGCAACCGTTAAGGTATGCAGCGCGATGTTTAAGGTCATCGTTAATAGCGATCGTAATGGAGCGCATCTTTTAAAATAGAAACAAAAGATTTGGATCATTAGCTCAAGATAGTCAGACAAACAAGAGGGTTTTGGGGACATTTGTACACACTTTCCATTGTCATTTGCAGTCCTATATAAAAGCAATATCACACTCTCAATTAAGGGCATATTTCAGGGCATATTTCATATTTCAGGCTAGCAATAGCAAGCTAGCTTTGAAAGCATGAGATACCACCCTTACTTCAGAACACTTTCTGAAGGAATCCCTCTTCCAAAATACATGAATCTGGTGCACTGAGATTTTCAAATATATTGTTTGACTGGCGAGCAGAACATTCTGTCATTACATTTGGAAGAGAAAGTATGATAAAAATTAACTTGGTACTGTGGTGGTATCTTGTGTAGTGTTTGCTTGTGCTTAAAACTCATTTGGTTGGACAATGTCTATCTGAGTCATTCACAAGCTGCACATGCAGCTATTGATGAATCTGGAGATGAGCTGTGAAATGTCCAATTGGGATGGGGCCACCCATAGTCACACCAAAATATGTTTTCAGACATACAGTGCTTGGCAAAAGTATTCATACACCTTGAAACATGTGGAAGAAGGTGCTCTGGTCAGATAAAACCAAAGTTGAACCTTTTGGTCTAAATGCAAAGCGTTATGTGTGGCAGAAAAGTAACACTGCTCATCACCCTGAACACACCGTCCCCATTGTAAAACATGGTGGTGGCAGCATCATGTTGTGGGGATGCTTTTCTTCAGCAGGGAGGAGTTGATGGGAAGATGGATGGAGCTAAATACAGGGCAATCCTGGAAGAAAACCTGTTGGAGGCTGCCAAGGACTGGGAGGATTCACCTTCCAGCAAGACAATGACCCTAAACATACAGCCAGAGCTACAATGGAATGATTTGGATCAAAGAATATTTATGTGTTAGAATGGCCCAGTCAACGTCCAGACCTAAATCCCATTGAGCTCCCCATACAATCTGGCTGAGCTTGAGCTATTTTGCAAAGAAGAATTGGCAAAAATTTCAGTCTTTAGATGTGCAAAGCTGGTAGAGACATACCCCTGTAATTGCAGCGAAAGGTGGCTCTACAAAGTATTGATGCACGGGGGCTGAATACAAATGCACACCACATTTTTTAGATTTTTATTTGCTACAAATTTTGAAAACCATGTATCATTTTCGTTCCACTTCACAATTATGTGCTACTTTGTGTTGGTCTGTTACATAAAATCTTAATAAAAAACATTTAAGTTTGTGGTTGTAATATGACAAAATGTGGAAAAGTTCAAGGGGTATGAATAGTTTTGCAAGGCACTGTAACACTTTCACCTCTCATACTTTGCAATCTCCCTTATTTTCCAACATATTGACACTCATTATGTTTAATGTATGCTTGTCACTGGTAGCATCATAGAGGCACAGTGGCTGGCCCCCTCACCCCACCCCCATCCTGTTTCTGAGCCTGAAAGCCTAAACCACAGAATGTTTTTATTGACTTTTTGTTTAATAATCATTTTAAATGTTCTTAAATTCTCTGTTTTTATTATTTTAATTCCTCTTATGTACAGCACTTTGAATTACCATTGTGTATGAAATGTGCTATATAAATAAACTTGCCTCGCCTTGCCTTGCCTAATAGGCTTATTATTGTAGGCTCATATTGTAAATCAGTATATACAAAACAAGAAACTTAGAGACCCCTACCGAGGGATGGAAACCACACTTAGATAATATGGTGAAGGTGGGGATCACTGACAAAATGTCAAAAAAGAGGCCAAGGAACAGCCTTGGAGGACCAGATGGAGGATGACAGGGAATACATGAATGGCCTCTTTGGCCATAACAAGTAGCACAGGGGACTTGTCTTTCTCCAGGGAAGCTGCAGTGGGCAGCAGGGCTGGGACTGATAGATCCAAACACCCAAGGTGTAGGTGTAGTTCACTAGGTCTTGCAAAAGGTCTCAACAGACTCTTGTTATTTAGAGAAACAATTTTGTCCATTAATCAAAAATAGTCTCCTGTTGTGAGTTAAAACTTCAGCTCCACCATTGTTACAATGGAGACCTCCACTTCATGTCTGTCAGCGCGAACCCTCGCCCGAATACTAGAGCACTTCCGGACTACATTCCCCAGGGACACTTACATAATTTCCGGTTTGTCACATGCTCCAACGGGTTTATTATTTGTCACGTGCTTCTCCACGCACTCTATTTAAACGCTCAGTTTTGTACTGTTCACCGCAATGTCTTGTATTGCCCACCCACGTACATTTCAGAGCGTTTATTCAAGTTGTTTTTTCTGGCTGTGTTTTGGACTGTTTTTCTGGTTTTTGGATTACTCGCTGCCTGCCCTCGACTATTGCCTGGATTACGTTTTTGTGTTTGTTTGCCGCCTGCCTTTTGGACTGTGTTTGATTTGGATTACGTTTGCCTGCCGCCTGCCCCGACCCCATGCCTGGACTATCGTTAATGAGTATAGCTTTCCCTTTGATATACCTGTTCACTGTTGCCTGATTTGGATTACGTTCATCTGCCGTCTGCCCCGACCCCACGCCTGGACTATTGTTGATGAGTATTGCCTTACCTTTGATGCACCTGTTTACTATTGCCTACTTCTGCTTGTTTTTGATCTGTTTGAAAAAAACGTTGCATATGGATCCTCATAATCCAGGGTCTTCATTACAACCATAAGGCAGATTCAGAGATGGAGGGGAAGAATAGCTGGCAGGAGACAAAGTGATGATGTAATAAAATAAGCATGAATAAGTTTAACTTCATCAGACCAGCACAAGTTCAATCAGTGTTATTATACCAAAGACAATGAATTGTAGTTGTGACGTCACACCAAGATGGCGGCGTCCACAGTCGCAGATGAGGACACGGTCGAGTTGCAATCGCTGCAGGCAGAAATAGAGGCCATAGAGAAGGTGATCAAGGATCTTCTAGAAAAGCAGGCACGTCTGCGAGAGCAGAAAACGGCGCTGGAAACATCCCGGTCCTATGCTCGCGAACCGACGGTAAGTATACGACCCAATAGGAACACCCCTACCGCTTCTACTCCGCATGCTTCTCTGCCCAGAGTAAGAACGCGACCAGGCCTGGTGAGTTTCACTCCTGCACCGGCAGACATTGCACATGCTGTCATACAACCTATTTTACATTCAATTTGAGAATGGAATTACATCAAACAATACAATTAGGACATGTTATTGGACAAAAAGCTACTTTTGTGTTTGCACTGTATAATGTGCTCTAACCCATTTGTCCTTTGTGTTTATCCCACTCTCCTCAAGAATGGCACAGTTCTTGAAGGTCTATAACTGTCATATGTATGTTAATACATGAATAGTTATATCATTCCCAGATGTTAAAATATTACCAATTTGCTTACCAGTTTCTCTTAAAATGCTCTGCACATTAAAAGGACATCTGCTAGCTGATGAGAAGTGATGCCATACATAAATCATCTTATCATCAACTTTTGATACAAATGCACCAAAGGATGTAGAATCTGTCAGGGTGGAATGCACAATTTTGTGGCATCCCCACATTGAAATGTTCAGAATCCTCAGCCTGATGAAATATCTTTTAAACAGAAAGTGCATCACATTTCCACAACATCATATTTTACAGTAGAATGAGAAATACTTCCCATTCATTTTTAACAGTCATTGTGTAACGGAGGACAGCTAGTCAGTGAAAAGCCATGCAGTGTGTAAATCTGACCCCCCCAATCACAAGTGGTGCTCTAGGGCCTTTAGCCTCCTTGTTAGAGTGGCCAACTCCTATGCCAGACAAACTGCTGGATTTGAGCCCCATTTGCGGCTGGTGCAAGTAAGGACAGTTACATGTGCATTGATTAACTGCTACTTGTTTTACACCTAAAGTGTCATTACATACAGATTTTCCTTTGTGGGGCTACACAAATTTTTTTTAACTCTTATTAAACAATTATCTGTGAACAGTACTATTTAGCATTTTTTTCCTGTCTCTAGTTTTGTGAAACTTCAGAAACGCACTATGAATATTCTTTGCTTAAACTGTCCCCAAAAGCATGTCATGATTAAGCTGAAACATTGGCCTTATTTACCCGAAACAAAAACAAGAGAATTAAATAATAATCCTTTAAACACAGGCACACACACACAAAAATGAAATCAATCTGATAAAATATTATGTTAGTATGTATGTCAGACTAGCAATGTATGTGAGAAATGTTACCTTCATGACTACAAAGATACCGTTTTTTTTAAGTCCAGGGCAGAGCATACCGAGGCATACTTTTAAACAGGTCATACTTTAGATAACACACAGAAAAATCCCCCCATCCTCAAGACATTCCCCTGCCAGTTCAGAGAAGTGTTTGAGCACCTGTCTAAGAGGAAGAGTCCAGGTGAGCAACTGTTGTCTCTCACCCAGGGAAGGCAGACCGCTGCTGACTATGCTCTGATGTTTTGCACACTCGCAGCTCAGACCGAATGGATCGAAGATAAAATTACTGTATCGCAAAGAATTGAACCCGGAGCTCCAGTCAGAATTGGCCTGTCGTGATGAGGGAAGAAACTTGTGTGAGTACATAGAACTTTCTATTCAAGTGGACAATTTAATCTGTTCTTGATGCCCTGTTCAATCACAGCCCCGTCTCAAACCGGATCCTGTAGCTGCCACGGAACCCATGCAGGTTAACTACCCATTTAACCACAGAGGAGCGTGAATATCGCCTATATTCTCGTCTGTGCCTGTCCTGCGGCCAACCCGGCCATCAAAAGTCTAACTGCCCCATAAGACCAGCCTCTAATCGTCTGCTGGTGAGTGTTGCCTCCGTTCAAAATATTCACAATAACGTTATCAGAATGCCAGTCGCATTAATTTTCCAGGATATAACTTTAACTACGTCTCATAAATTCGGGGGCGGCCGCCAACTTTATTTCTGTGGATTTTGCCAAACACAATAACATAACACTAATTTCTTGCGATTCCCTTTTTTGCAGTGGAGGCGTTGGACAGTTGTCCTCTGGGAGTAGGAAGAGTGGAGTACAAGACAATTTACACCTCCATATGGGCGCTCTCCACTCAGAAACCATTACATTTTATGTTATCGCCTCTCACAATCATACCATAATTCTAGGACTGCCCTGGCTGTGCTATCACAATCACGTTATTTCTTGGACAGAAGGCCAGGTAGTCCGCTGGGAAAATATTTGCCACAATAATAGTTAACTTGGTTATCAATATTGCTCCCCTTAGTTCCAGTTGCCTTAGAACAACTTAGGCAAGCCAAGTATTTTACTAAGATGGATTTATGCAGTGCCTGTAATTTGGTCCGCATTCAAGAGGGCGATGAATGGAAGGGTTAGGGTTAGTGCATCCTTTTACCATAATCACTGACCACAAGACTCTAGAGTATCTATGATCTGCCAAACATTTGAATCCTAGACAAGCTAGATGGTCTTTGTTTTTTACATGCTTCAATTTCACTGTGACCTACCGCCCAGGTACAAAGAATACTAAAGCTGACACCCTCTTTTGTCAGGTAGAGGAACTTCCTAGACCCACTACTCCTGAAAACATTATCCCAGAAACCATCCTACTCACACAGGTTCATGAGGAGCCAAGCTCTGGTCACCCAGGCATCAATGCGACAATAAAACTCCTAAGGAACTGTTACTGGTGGCCTACAAATTCTACACAATTCTCATCATAATAGACCAGTTCTCCAAATCATGTCGCATAATTCTCTTGCCTAAACTTCCTACTGCTCTAGAGACAGCTGAGAATTTATGCAACTATGTTTTCAGGTTCTACGGTTTGCCCGATGATATAATCTCAGATCGGGGACCTCGCGAGTATGGGCCTCCTTCTTTTAGCATCTTGGGGTGAATATAAGTTTAATGTCTGGATATCATCCACAATCAAACGGGCAGACTGAGCGCCTTAACCAAGAGATCATCAGATTCCTGCGATTCTATTGTAACCAGCGCCAATCAGTTGCTCGATTCCAGATGCTGGGGTGGTACTATCCAGTACCTTGTCGACTAGGTGGGGTACAGCCAGGAGGAATGCTCCTGAGTCAATGCAGGAGATATCCTAGACCCAACTCTGATGAAGGAATTCCACAGAGCTCATCTGGAGAAGCCGGCCCCCAGACCTCGAGGAAGACCCCGGGGCCATGTCAGGAGCTGACTCCCGCCCACCCCCTCCATGCCACCAGAGGGAACCGTCGCCACAGTATTGAGATTTATATATAGACTACATTTACCAGAAGCCCCATGCCTAGGACTGATTAACTTTTGGTTGCACCATCTGTTCCTCGTTAGCTGCTCTATTTAAACTCACTTTCTCACTCTCTCATTGCGAAGCCTAGTTTTGCCCCGGCAACATTACAGAGCGTTTTTCTATTGGATTGGATTATCACTGCCTTTGACTTTGGATTACATTGAAAGAAAGTGATCTATTTGTCAGATATGGTAATACCATACCTGAAATGTGACCTCTGCATTTAACCCATCATCGGTGAGGAGTGAACACACACTGCAACACACACACACCCGGAGCAGTGAGCAGCACATTACTGCGCCCGAGGAGCAATTGGGGGTTAGGTGCCTTGCTCAAGGGCACTTCAGTTGCAACCCTCCAGTGCTGGAATCGAACCAGCAACCCCAGCGACCTTCTGATTACAAGTCCAACTCACTAAACAATAGGCCACAACTGCCCCAATTGGTGATTGTTCTCTGCCTGCCCTATTCCCCGCATGTTTTATTGATACTACCTTGTCTAGTACTTATTGCTCTGTCTGCCGGTGTTTTGACCATTGCCTGTCTGACTACAATCATTAAAGTACTGCAAATACAGATAACATTCCAATCACAAACGTGTTTGCAGTTGTCTTTTTAATGTGTATGTGGACATCTGGATACTTGTAAATGCCAAGTGTAAGCACAGCCTATGATACACTAGTATTGCAAAAACAATACTTACATGTTTACTTAAATGCGTTGAAATTTGTTAACACTTTCCAGGAAAAGAATGTCCTTTTTTACATGGGCAGATGGTTTGTGCAGTGTGACAGGGAAAAATATGGTAAAATTCCTTCAAACTGCATCCAATAAACGGAAACAGAAACCGAGGAATCAAATCAGTGTAATATTGATACCAATACTGATAAATTAAGTGATATACAGGGCTGCTTGAAGGTTTGTGAACCCCTTGAGCTGTTCAGAGATTTATGTTGTTTTACCATGATTGTCTTATTTTATCATCACCTGATTTTATAATTAAATGTCAGATGTATATTGATCAATTGCATATGTTTGTTTGGAGGGAATTTTTTGAGTAGCCAAAAAACTAGATAAAAGATTGAATTATTGTATGTGCAAAAGTAAGTGAAGCCCCAGCTGCATTCGTGATGTCAAGTGGGTACCTGATTCAGTTAAAACACGTTTGGGTGCTTAATTAATCAGTTAAGCAGACCAATAAAATTGAACATCCTTAGGAAAGTGGTCAGCAACACTGATTAAAAGAGAGAGGAAACCAAATAAACCACTGAAGTGCCAAGGAGTCAAACAAAGCCAAGAGGAAAGGAAATATCCAAGGACATCAGGAGGAAGGTGGTGCTAGCCCATCAGTCTGGGGAAGGCTATAAGACCATCTCAAAGAGATTCCAACTCCATCCATCCACTGTAAGACGAATCGTCTACAAATGGAGGGCATTCAACATGACCACAACTCTGCCTAGAAGTGGACGTCCATCACAACTATCATCAAGAAGCACCAGAAAAATAATAAATGAAGTAAAGGCTAACCCACACATCACCTCTAGAGAGTTGCAGACCTCTCTGGCAGCATCTGCGGTAACAATCAGACGAAAATTTAACAGACATGACATTTATGGGAGGGTTGCTAGAAAGGGTTGCTCTTTTAAAAAAGAATAAAGCTGCCCGTTTCTTTGCCAGGACAAACTAGAGGCCTTTTGGAAGTCCATTTTTGAACATATGAGTCCAAAATAGATTTATTTGGTCATAATCAAAGCCGCCATGTTTGGAGAAAAGCCAGCACTGAATTCTAAGAAAAGAACTTCCTCCCAACAGTGAAGCATGGTGGTAGAAATTTGAAGGCTTTTCTGCTTTTCTGCCTCCGGGCCAGGGTGACTCCATATTAGTAAGGGAAACTTGAATTCTTAGACCTATCAACAAATTCTTGAAGATAATCTCCTGCCATCAGTCAGAGAGCTGAAGCTGGGCCTTGAAGACAATGGCCCTAAGCATTCAAGCAAATCCACCAAGAAATGGCTTAAAAGAAAGAAGGTTCACACTGTTGATTGGCCTAGTCAAAGTCTGGATCACAATCCAATTGAAATGTTGTGGCTAGACCTGAAGCCCATGACAGATATCCTTTCAACCTCTCTCAGCTGGCTGAGATCTGCAAGGAGGAGTGGGAAAAAATCCCCAATAGACAGATGTGAGAGACTGGTCAGTGGTTACAGAAGACGCTTGGTTGAAGTAATGGGTGCAAAAGGAGGTGCCACAAGCTACTAAATAAAAGGTTTCACATACTTCACATAAGTTAAATTTCCAGTTTTTGTTAGATTAACCCCTTTTGTTCAATAAATAATGACAATTTTTTT
>JAZGTJ010011169.1:1467-17226 GCA_036877575.1 Botia almorhae
CGTACTACATCCGCCATATTGATGTTGTCACGTGTCATGCGTCGTCACAACAGCGCGAAAATTTACACTTGAAATGATCCGCGTCTCCACTTTCCGCCATTTTCCGAATATGACGCCTCCTCTCCCGGAGCCTCATGGGATAGGAAAGTGTCCATGGTATGCGTACTACAGAAATCGGGCGGAAGCAGTAGGTCATCCGGGTACTTCTCGCCTACTGAATTTCGAATACTATGAATTCGGACATACTACTCGCCTCGCATACTGTTTTTCGCGTACTATATAGTAGGGAAGTATGCGATTTCGGACGCAGCAATGGACTACAAAACATGATGCTTGAATAAAACAGACACAAACAGAGAAGCAAACTTTAGATAAATCCTGTTAATCATTCTACAAATTTACCATGCCTAAATCAGTTGGGATACACTCAAAAAACAATCATTTACATCAAATCAATACACACTAATACCACCTCTAACTAGGGCCAATAGGCATTTTATTTCCTCTATTTACATACTTAGACAGGTATTTATTCGAATCTAGATTAAATCTGCTGCCCTTACTGGGCACATATAAATTTTCATTAAAATTATTAAAAGGGAACTACTAGTTGCACAGAACATAAAGATCATTTAGACAAAAACTGAGTACAGTCCACAGAATGAAAATGCTATTAGCATTATATTCCAGACAGTCAAAGTCTAGAGTGTCTAGAGAAGTGATTACAGTGGTTACTATAGTCAGTATTTTCTCAGTGTAAAAGCATGGTATATGTGTTAGGTAAGTGATTTATGTATGAAAATGAAAAAGCTAAGTGCATTTGACTGAGTCTATTGTATCATATGGAGTTTTCCTTCTGTGTAAGTGTTTGATTGTGTACATCACTATGTCACTTCTACTTCTGCCAAAGTATTCATTTTGTATTAGTCTCTGGAGAGACATTTATCATACTTTAAACTGCACTGATTTAAAAAAAGAGAAAACTATAGGCTAAAGAGGCCAATAAAAGAACACAATTTATTTATGAAATGGTGACTAAAAAGAACTTTTTTATAAGAACTATTTTATAAAATGATTTATAAATTATTTTATAATGAAGAATGAAAATAAAGAATAAATTATAAAATGGACAGTTCTGGCCCTGGATACTGAGTGGTCAATAGCTGAACTATATTCATACCATATTCATAACATAACACAGCTGTAGTAAGAACTTTTCATTTAGCTTCTATGTGTAACTTTGCAACGTAAATATTAACTTTTATAGTCAGGGCTAAAGGGGGTGCAGGCACAAAGCAAGTACTTCAGCCAAGGAGCATTCTAATACAGAACACTATTCTGTGTATTTCCTTGAATACAAGTTGGTCCAGTAAAATAGATGATTCTGCAGAATCACTGAATTAGTGTGGTGATAAACTGATAACAAGCAGAAACCAAAAGGCTACTTAAAATATAACAAACCTACTTTTTTCTCCCATGTGCTTTCGTGTTAATTTTGTTTTCAAACAACACATATTTTTTAAATCATTGGGGCTAATTGTCGGAATAAGAGTTGTTTTTACATACTAGCTTTTTTATCATTTCCAAAAGATAGCTTTTCAAGAGAAGTCTGCAACTGGAATTAAAACGTTTTTCATTATGTATTCAAATCCTTGTTTAAGGCGATGTAACACATTTACTAGAGAGATCAGCTTAGGGACTTACATGTTTTGCATGTAAGTGTGTAATTCATGGAAGATAATGTGTGGAATAATTATGGGATAATTATGGGAATGGTTTGTTACTAGAAGGTAGATTTCATTGTAATTGTTAACGCTAACACCCACCTGTATAGATTAGCTTTTCAGAGAGGTGGAAAGCTTTGTCATTAGCCCACTCAGTTGAAAGCTTTGTTTAGCGTCCTTTTAGAAACACTTTCAATACAGTAATACTTGTAGTTCTTTCAACAAGCTAAAACAAGTAATTGGGGCAATTTAGTTTTTTGTTCAGTACAATGACCAATATTTTCATGCTGGACAAATACACTTATTTAATTACTTGTCCAAAGGAAATGTTACCTCTATTAAGTGCTTCTGGGTGCTTAAATAGTAATTCAATTCAGTAATTCAAAGTCTTCTACCGAATTTGGAGGTTAAAACTGATTTAACATTCCCTCGTTCACGGTTAGTTAGATTGATTGTGTTAAAGCTGATGTACAGCACTTCAGAGCCGGACACAATTTTTTTGTATACAGGAACATCTGGATTTAAAATGCTCCATTCTGTAAAGCAAGGTTGTCATTATTAGTTACACAAGAGCTATTTGACAGATGTGAATGAGTAATCCATTTCTGAGCAGAGATGAAGAGGATGCTCTTACACACACATGCACACACAAACACACACATGCTCGCTCGAAGAAGCGTCTGTGGGTGGGAGGCAGGGGCGGAAGGGTGGCTCGAACCCTATGAACAGCCTGCGGGAATCTTTCGTTTCCACAGCAACAACATTATTCATACAACGATCTGCTTTTTATGTGTGAAGAAATGCTTTTATGGAATTAGAATAGACTAGATTGAAAACTACTTTGCTTAGAACGCAACTGTGTGTGTGTGGGAAAACAGACACAAGCGTTTGTTAACACGCAATATGTGCAAACTCCGCCTGACTTTGTGAACTTTGATGTTTCGACAAAAGAATGGTTAAATAGGATGCAGAACTAATTTTATACTTTATACCCAAAATTCATTTGATTGTATATAACACATTTCATACATCATGCTAATTTGAAGTGCTTTACATTTGTACAGTATGCCAAATTGTAAAAATTAACAAATCATAAAATTTGTCTCTAGTTACATATTGTGTGTAAATAGCACACAATGCACAGAGAAAGGATCTCACACAGACACAAACACACACATACACACCCGGGCAAACGCATGCATGCAAGAATACACAGGCAACACTTGCTTATAGTTAAACATCTCTAGCAAGTAAAGCCACTTTGGGCTATTTGAGTAATGTGCAGGAGTGTGTGTGTGTGTGTATGAGAACAGCATTTTGCACAGGACAAATAGACAAATATATAAATAAATAAATGCAGTGGTTATATAATATGCAAGGTGAGAGTGCACTCACATAACCAGGAGGAATAATATTACATGAAATAGTCACCCATCCATCCATCCTCCCTCCCTCTTTCCCTCTTGCTTTTACAGTCAGTCACTCATGAGTCAAGGGACAAACTATTCTGTGACAGCCCAGTTCACTGCACTTTCTCTATCGGTGCACTCTTTGATAAACACTCTTGTTTACCTGCTGTAAGGGGAAAGCAGCCATGTAGCACTGGCACTACTGCACCACTGGAAGCACAAGATTACATCATCACAGCCAAAAATCTGGCCCCACAATAGGGTCACCCTCCAGGGAAACTGTCTGAAGAGTCAATTTTCAAGAAACGAAAGAAATAAAAAAATATAAGACAAAATGTATACCACAGGCCATCGTTTAATGCCCTTAAACAGCACAAAATTCAGTGTGTTCTTGCTATGCATTTGTAGGAATCCAACCCTTAGGGTGTTTTCACACCTTTAAATCGATTGCGTTGTTCCGAACCTTTGGTTAAGTTGCTACAATGTTGCAATTTTATCTTGGTTCGGTTGGCATTCACAAGGCAATATTTCCAAATGGACCAAACTTGCTTAATACAAGTCACGTGCAAGTAAACTCTCCTTTAATTGGTCAGAGTGCATCTGTTGATTCTCCCATATTCCGCTCATCCATCTGTCAGAATGGACAGACAGCACCTTTGCGGGATTATTGCGGGTTTTTTGGTAGCTGCTGTTATATTAGTTCATTATTTTGAGCAGGAATCAACACTTAGGCGGGACAACATTCTTACCACGCACCTATTGCGGAAAAGAGCAATTAGAAGACATTTTAGGAAAAGACGCGCTTTGGTTTTAAATGCTGTTTACGTGCATACCAGAAGTCGTCATCAAACAGCTATCAGGGATGTTCATGGTTAATAAAACAATAAGACCCAAGGAAAAAATGGTTTAATGGCAGTTTATTAATAACAAATAATAAATCAAGCAATGTATTTCTTCAGAAACAATTCAGCATAATAGTTGCCAAGCAAGGCTGCTTAGTAATACTGATATAATAATTTCACAGGTATAGTATTTGCTTTCCTAAATTGCAGCGTGTCGATTATTTAAATGTGTTAAGTAAACATAATTTTTCATTTCAGTAAACCATTTTTTGGTCATAAAAATATTTTTATGGGTATCATTTTTGAAAATGTGCATTCATGCATGCTGCTATTATATAAAGAAATATGGTTTGTTGGACCGTTGTGTCGGATTGCTTTCACACTTATTGCGAACCGCTCCAGAGTTCGTTTGCAATCGGGCCAAGACCACCTCGTTCAGGTGGTCTCGGAGCGATTGTAATGAATAGATTACCCCTAATGAATAGACAGAACATGGACTAATACAGCAGGGTTGAGGGAAAGATTTATAAAGTGTTTAAGGAACATTAAAGCAAACCATTATTACATGGACCTTTTACACATGATGCTGCCTGTACAGTTACATCTGTACTGCTTATTCTTTATATTTCAACTGTTTGTCATGATTTTGTTACCACTTCCTGTTAAACTCTTATTTTGTCAGCTAGCACGCAGCTTCCTGTTCCTGGTCTTGTAATTCCTCCTTTAATTGGTTTCACCTGTCTCACTAACTATATAAGCCAGTCTCACTCTTACCTCTCTGCCAGATTGTCTTTTCAGCTCATTAATGAACATTCTAGCCAGTGTCTGAATCTGATCCTTGAAGCCTGTGTGAACTTGATCCTGCCTGGAATCTGTTTTCTCCCTCTCTGCCTGAACCCCCAACAAGAGTCAGTAAGTTTGACTGTCTTTATCTGCTCCTCGGGAATCTGGAATGTTAGTTCATTGTGGATCTGGATTTGGATGAAGGAATTATTTGTTGTGGACTTGGGACTGGAGTCAGTGAAAAAGGAATGTGGATTGTGTTGTCTTCAGTACTGTTTGTTCTCTACTCTTCTATTACTCCTCAGAACACCTAGAACATTCTGGTGGACTCTCCTGTGTGGTACAGTGGATTGTCTCTGCCTGTCACATGGTAGACCGGGGTTCAATTCCCAAGCAGATCACCCCATCTTCATGAGACCACCTAAGCCCTGTCAGCTATATTAATTCAGTGATCCACTCAGTTCCTGCTTGGAAGCGCTCAGCTAGCATACTAGCCTCTGATCATCTTTACTTATCTCTGATTCATTGTCACCTCACTGTCGCCACTCCCTGGCCTGGAGAAGACTTGCTGGTATCCTGATCTGAGAACCTTAGCATTAGGAAGACTGAAAATAAACTTTCTAAAACTTATCCACTTGTGTTTTGTCTGTTTTTGGGTCCAGTACTAATAGCCTTACACTGTTTAAATAGTTTATATTGTTTAACTCGTCTTACTCATTTTAATTCATATTCTTTCTCATTTTAATTAAATTTTCAATTGCATTTTGTTGCTGTACATTTGAAAAGGAAATTTGATTTTATCAAAACAGCAACTTGTACGATTAGTAAGATTTTAATGTAACTCTGTAACTCTCAATATTAAACTTAAGTGCTAACTTGTTAAATATCTCAATTTGTGTTCCATCTAACTGACGACAGATGTGCTGTTACTGTTCTAAGTGAATGAACCTGTTTTTAACAGATGGATGATAAAACAAGCAAAATATGTCAATCTTACATTGAATGAGAGACTTAAGCTATACTCAGGGACTTGGGGGAGAGCTGTTTTGACTTATGTTGACTATTTTTGCTAACAATGTGTTAACATTTACACAGAACAGCACATAACAATGCCCTGGCTACTGCCCAGAATTTTGTACAGACACGTTCAACTCAGGCAGAATCTAGTTTTCTGTATTGTAGTTGGGCTTTGTGAGTGTAGAGAGAGAAGAGAATGGGTTGATGAAGGCGAGATAAAAGAAGAGTGACAGTGGGGTAAAACAAAAACCGTCATTTTCGCTTTCTACTCTGAGTCACAGCTACAACACTCACATACAGAGGAATAAAGAGACAAAAGACACCAGAGTGATTTGTTGATTCTGCAATAAAACAAAGCTGTACCCTATCTGATAATACATGCAATTAATTATTAAATTGCCCACACATTCTATAACCAATGACGGGAAAGGACAAGTGTGTGCATGTGTGTGAGAGACACACATAGGGAGAGATAGGGAGATAGAAACTATCATAAAAATAGCGAGTTTGGAGACATAGACTCCAGGCTGAGGACCAAATCCTGTCAGATTTTCTTCCCTGGTGGATTGTGTGAGTTTTCTGTGGTAATTGTTAGATTTATCCTAAGATCCTGCATAACTGGCCTGCTGAGAGTGTGATATTGGAAAGCAGTAATGCCGAAATTAAAATAAACCATAATTATGCAAATGTATGAAATCAAACCCAGCATTGGTTAATTAGGCTTTATCTGTTTAATAAAAGTTGGAAAACAACTGGAGTATACTGGATTTTTACATGCTTGCTAATTAGTGGTGCAAACACAAGTATGACTATTATTTTCGCTTACGGTTAGAGATTTGTTGAAGTCTTACTATTAAACATATGTGTGTTAGTCATCCCCCACCGCTTGTACATTAGTGACCTGCTCATTTTTACCTGCCGAACACCTATTAAAACTTGTGGGAAACACACAGATGTATACTGAAGGGGAGATCAAAAACAAAACAGCATAACAGCTACATGGCAATGGGCTAAATACACTTTGTGAATTGCATAGTAACACCCTAGTAACCACCCTATACCCAAACTTTGTGTTAGTGAGTTTTATATGGTAAAACCACTCAAAATATATTTGCAAAATGCTACTTGTATAGTAATCATAAGATAAATATATGACATTTTAAAATTTAGAATTGCTGCAGTTATTTTATTACTGCCTTCTAAGGATTAATTGTAATTATTATTTAATTTATACAAAATGATTATTTATTTTGTTGTATTACACATTTGTAAGTCATTCTGGATTGAAAAACACACACACACTCAAATTCTCCTTAACTAGTATAGTGTAAATGCACATGTAGGTACAATTTACTTACAGTACATAAGAGTTACATAAACAAAGATCACAGTGGTAATTAACATCCATGGTTACTGCAATTACACTCAGGTCAAACTAATTAATCACTCTTATACTGCATGTGTTGGACTCCCTGACAGGCTGTCTGGCAAAGAAGTGAGCTCAGCACACTGACAAATGTTTCTTCTGTAATCTGTACAACGCCAGATCAACCCTGATGCAGTTTTCCTTCCATTCTATCCATTTACTGCACATCCAGGGTCATCCCGGAATCACACTATAACACAGTCAGTCTTAACTGTGACTGTGGGAAATTGGTTTCCTAACACAGCATAAGTGTACATGGAAAACATGTAATAACTGCTTATGTTATTGTTCAAGTGTTTGTAAATGAAATAATGTCAGAGTAAAACTAAGTACCCACACCAGCTGTGAAGATTTACCGCACCTGTCGTGAGAAACCTTTCCTGACAGTAAACAGTGCATTTTAAATATTAAACACTGTATTAAACAAACAAAAAATGCTATGCATTCTTCAGTTGACCCTAACATAAAAGTATCAAGAAGTACTTTGACGTTATATATATTAGTCACTGTGTTTTACAGTACTGTGCAGTATTTTTTGTAAAGGGGGCATGTTAATAACATCTAGTCATCTTCTAGTCATTCAGGAGGTTAATCTAGAACAAAAAGGGCCATGTTCTATATTATATTATTTTAAATGTTTTATGTTTTTTTTACATTTTATGTTTTAGTTTAAAACATTTTTCACCCTATCTCTGACCCTTAAAACTAAACAAATTGTTTTTCTAGTGTGGCTTTAATATTTCTATAAGTAAAGACCTCCATTATGATTGGCTAATCTCTACATATTGGTTAATTTTATGCTCAGGGCAGTTTGCTGCTGAATACTGAATAGGTTGGACTGAGAACAAAATCCTGATGCACTGTGACATAAATTACATAAATATGCACTTAACAATAAAATCCATTAAATTTGTGATCATGTGGCTCAGATGCATAAATGGCCTGGGGAGTTTTTTGAGTCAAAGTATGTTTTTATAGAAAACTGTTATTTTTAATTTTATGACCCCTTAAATTATGATAAACGCTGAAGATGGGCAAACATACTTTGAATGTGAGCACAGACGACCATCAGTCCATAAACATTTCAAATGCAATTGAATTAAATTAGAATCAGAAAAGCATTATTATTTTAAGTGGGGGTGAGTTATATTCTAGCTAAGATGTTGATCCACTTTTTAATGATTAAGAAAGATTAAGAAAACAAATCACATTCTATTTTATTAGAATAACATGCACTGATGACAATAAGACTAATAATATATATTACTCGATTTAACTAACAAATAGGCTCAATTTTGATTTCATAGTAACATTACTGTAGAACAAATGCTCAAAGTTATTTCAAAGAGCGTGAGTTCAGCTGGAGTATAAGAGCTCAGACTGCTGGCACAGGGGACTGATGACTAAGACGTATGCGCTCCTAAAATGCACCGTCAATAATTAACACCTGCTGAATATCCATAACCTTCTGCCATATAAAACATAGACAGATATAAAGTGAGAAAAACACTTATTTACTGTCTTTATATATGTAGATGGGTGAGCTAAAATGGAGGAAAGGTAGGAGGAGAGAGAGGGAGAGAGACCTCTCAGCATGTTTGACTCAAAAAGAAATTGTGGAACACATACTGATTCTCCATCTGTTGGCCAAAGAGAGTATACATGAATGATGTCAGGACAAACATGCTCCTTTCTTTTTCCAAAGAAAAGAAAGATGCTTTAAGGGTGGAAAAGTGCTCTTAAAAATAACCTACCGGAGCTGAGGTTGAATGCATTAATATTACTACAGAGAACCTATCTAGCCTAAGATTACTTTCGATGGCACTCGAAAGTATCCACTTATGGTTATAAAGATGTATTGCTGACATGTAAATGAAAGAAACACTTGACTTTCCATTTTGGTGGCTTAATAGAAAAAATATTCCCTAAATGTTGCACCACACAGAGAAAATAGATCTTTAAGAATCCTAAATAAACTTCTGGTATCCGAAAATAAGTTGCAACTGTATGTTTTCATTAATACACATTTTTTGGGGTTTTTGTTTTTTGGTTTAGATTTCACATTACCTAAATCAGTGACTGAATATCATTTTACAATTAGATTAACATCATGCGTTATATTATAATTTCTAATAAAATCACCTGTCCATTTTATAAGAATCTAAGGCATTTTACATAAAAAAACAGTCCATTGAGGTCTCTAAGGTCATAAATCGGAGAGACGTAAAGCACTAGTGCAAATGCATCATTAAAATGCATTTGCATTTTCCACACAAAAATGGAAACGTTTTATTTGCTGCCTCTGCTACGATCTATATAGTACTGGAATAAACTGGACAGCCAATCAGCGCCAGGTTTTACACCCACATAAATAACTAATATGTGTTCCTTACTAATGACTAATGGCCCCATGGGAGAGAGGCAGAGGAGCAGCATGAAGAGAGAGAGAGAGACAGAAAGAGAGACAGAGAAAGAGAAAGACAGTCATTCAATTAATATTTGCCTGTAAAACTAAACAAATGAATTCTCCATCAGCAAACAGTTTTCAAACAGTAGGAATAAATTTTAACTCCAATTCCAAACTAACACACTATTACAGCCATCTGTAGAAACTGATTGATGAAAAAACACTAAATGTTTTTAAATACTGCCCATTAATCATGTACCTTCTTTCTAAGTACTGTCATTTAGTTAACTAACACATTTTTATTTTGTATCTCTTGTTTTTAACAATTCACCCAAAACTGATTTTCAAAAGATGACTGTCTAATAGATTGGACTACATGTGAGCCACAACCAACATTAAATCTTATTAAATAAAATAATCTAAAACACTAGTGATAAACATCGTTATTAAATAAACATTAGTTTTACTACAAAAATTTAATGTCAAATAATGTGGGAATTCTGTCTGGGAATAATAAGTCTAATGTATCATTTTTTGAACAGGTTCTCCTCTGTTTGCCCAAACTGTTAACATAAATCGGATTGTCAGTCATATATTGGACGAATCTGTCAAAAACATTGTACATCTCGCAATGCTGTAATGAGAAACACTGAATTAATTCTCTTTGTCAACTGACATACAAGTTCAAACTGAAATCCCCACTAACAATAAAACATAAAATAGCCTAATATTCAAGGCCTTTTTTGAACAGCACTGGAAATGTTCCCAATTAGAGACTGCAGTGGAAGAGAATTATTGGCCAAATCTGAGCTTTGAACTGCACATGAGCACTTCTTACAGTATTAACACCAAACTGTGCTCCCTCTAATAAGCCTAGTTTTTTTTAGTTCCATTTCCCCCTTTTATGAAGATGATGATTCAACATTATGAAAGGAGATTGATGGAATGTTCCAGTCAATAGCTTTAGACAAGCGAAGATGAATGAGGGAGAAAATGAAACGATCAGAGAGCTCTCAAGACGCTTGAACTCAGAATACAGGAGATGTGCTGCAGCTGCTGGAAATAAGCAAGCAAACATAATTATATGAGCCGGGTATCGGGCTGAGCCCACTGAGGCAGAGAGGAAGATACATGCTGCGTCTGGCGCTCTGTAGCTGCTGCTTTTGTTGATGGCTGTTTCAGTCCAGGATGCAAAAGAAAAACATCTGCAGAAAATGCAACCTATAACCAACAACATCAAATTCCATGCATTTACTTGTTTAGATCAGGAAATATCAGGAAGCTTAGAGCCCAAGTAGAATGAAAGATCAAATAAATGATAAGTGAGTGTTTTATGTGAATTCAAAGATCCAAAAATGTTTAATGTTTGGAGCTAACGATCTGAAGTGGTTTGTGCTGTACGTACGTACATACAATAAACCTCTTTTCTTACAGAATTGCAAGGATTGCTTCTTTGTAAAGCATTCTATAAATCCAGCTGTACTCAAATAAATACTCAAACACCGAACACAGTTTGGTCCTGTACACACACACACACTTTTGTTGACCAGACCTTGTAATTCACATGCACTGAGTGTACTAAACCATACCACAACAGAACAAATACAGTTAAAAATAGGTCAAAGCATCCAAAGAGCTGGATCATCCTTCACTAGGATGTTTAACTGAAGAAATTCTGAAATTGACACTTACTGTTTGCGTAGAGTTGAGGTGTTGTTGTTCCCAGTGCTGTCCTTTCTCTCCAGTCTCCCTCTCTCTTTCTCTACAGGGGCTGACCCACAAGACAGGCCTCGGGTCAGCTTTGTGTGAGTCCGTCGAGCTGGACCAGGCATCGTGGATGAGGGTATATTACTGTTGATGTTCTGATGGACACCTCCAGCATTGTGGTTTGGTAGTGATGATGGCTGGCTGGGCTTACAGCTTTGGTTGTAGTTGTTGTTTTGCGTCGAGTTCTCTGTTCCTGGGTTCCTATCCTGCCGTAGGTCACGGTTCTCCTGGTTAACGTGATCTAGCTGCGATTCAAGCTCCTCAATGCGTTTGCGTTGTGTTTCTAAAAGCTTGGCCTGGTTCTCAATGATGTTATTGAGCTCCAGAAGATACTCCACTGCCCGATTCGGGCTGTCTGGGTTGGACTCCATAGTTTGGGCTTTACCCTTCCCCCCCCCACCTGATGAGTACAGTGGGGGGGAGATAATTAACTGAGAGTGAAGGTAGAAACTTAATATAACTGTATATCTTTTATCTAATGTGTTGTAACTGGAGATGTAGCAGTTGTATCAACTACACTTAATGTTATTTAGACTAGTGCATCCATGATTCCTTAAGAAACAGGCAGCAAACACAGGTTTTGGTCAGTGAGTTTAAAGGTAAGTACTTTGCATCCTCTCAGTTGTAACTGTACATCAACAAGTTAGCAAAGAATGAGGAGGTGAAAAAACCCAGTAGGGTATAAAGTAGGACATGGACAGTTCTAAGCATCGACATATAGCTTTTCCATGAAAAAAAATCCACTTGAGTCCATGTGAGATGAAATCATAAAAATGATTGTAATAGAATCATTACATTTTTGTCAAAAATGGCATTTGTAGAGACATCCTTTATACTGTTTCAACAAACCCGTAATTATAAAATCTAATCATCTTCAGATCTGCTGTGCTACACACAACTCCAACATGCTGAGGTAGCACAGTGGAAAACAGGAAACAGCAGCAAAAAAATACACATCTAATCCCTGAAATTCACTAGATTCAAATTCTGTATAGCTTGAGTCAGACATCATACTGTGACACTAAACTAAAGGGTTTTATTTACTAACAAGGAAAATCTAAAAGGGCGAGTGGTAACACAGAAAAGTGAAATCCACAAACTTGTCTGAATCACAAATGCAGTGTCCAACATCTCAAGACAGCAAACTGTTCTTATTCAGAGCATCATAAGAAGAATATGATTGTGACATTTAAATTTCTTACAAATTCAAAAATAAAAAGACCTGCACGCGCCCATGTTTTCCTTCAGTAGAGTGCCAGTAAAACATCTGTTTCAAAATGAAAATGCACATATATGACTCCATGTTTTTCTAAGAAAAGATTCTACTTACGCCTCTATTTATTGATGCTTTCTTTTCCTCAACCCATTTTCAGTCGTCATAAGCCGCTTTTAGTCAATCGCGAGCGGTTCGCTGTTTCCTTTGCAAAACGTGAGCGTATCGCTTATCTTTATGTGCACCTCGACGTCCGTCGAACCTGGATAATAACGTCGATTAAGACTTAGGGTATTTAGTTTTTCCCTCGTTCAACATACTTTAAAAAGACGTTAATCTAGGAGGTGAAACAGCCTGCTGTAAAGTTCTCCGCTCTTCTATATTTCCCAAGTCACCGACTCGTTTGTTCACGCTCTGCGTTGGTGGAGATGAGCTCGTGGATGCTCAGCCTCTTAAGCGTGTTTCTCACCTGACAGATCTAATCGTAAATGCTGGGCAGAGATGGGTTAAACTAGTCTTTCCTGTGCTCGTCACACATTCAACCCACGCAAAAGCTTTCAATGCATGAGGAAGAAAGATTTCAACAACGAATGACGCTCACATCACACAACAATCTGTAATGTTTTACATATTACGTGTAAATAATGCATTGTAAAAGTATAGTGTCCTTACAAAACGTACTTCAATATTCATATTTCTATAAAAATACGGATGTATTATACAGTTCAGTTATACAGTTGTTGTCAGCTGAGATTGACAAAGCCATTGGTTTAGACAATGTAATTATAATAACGATGTTTTGGTAAACTATATTTGAAAGGGTTTAACTATTTTGTAAGAAATAAACATACACTGAGTAAACTGACCAAATGATTACATGGTATGTGTGCTGTCAATCATCTTTAAGCTGTATGCTTTTAAGCTTCCTCGAGCTGTTTTTGCTGTGCATTACAGTATGTATGTAACAGAACAGTGTAGTACAGTTTGTGTTTCTGTTTGTCTCTTGTCTGTAATAAAGTTCTTTATCTTTAAATATTATTGTTATTTTAATAACTGACAACTTTATTGCAAGATAAGTGGTGTCATCCTTATTAGCATAGTCTTTAATCTAAATTCTCTGCAGCTTTGCTGTCCTCTACTGCTCAGAGTCTTATAATGCTTTTGTAAGCTCAGAAATTACATCAACACACACATTTGTATAATTTTAAAACTTTGTTTCAGACCATGTTTCATACCAGCCAGCTGATCATCTACACTCAAAATAAGAGTGCCTTTAACATCTATTTTTTGTACTGAAATAAAAATTGTAGATTTTTAAAATTATTCACATGCAATCTATCTTGTATCTATCTCATATTTTTTTACAAAATAGAAAAAAGGATTTTTTTCTCACAAGCATATTGTTTTGCTTTAGAAGACATGTATTAACCCACTGGAGTCATATGGATTACCTTAATGTGCTTTTTGGAGCTTCAAAATGCTGAATACTGATCAATGCCATTTTAAAGCTGGGATAAGCTGAGGTATTATCTAACATAACTATGATTGTGTTTGGCAGATGAAAGTAATAAACATACGAGGTAGCATGAGGATGAATAAATGATGAGAGAATTTTCATTCTGTGATGGAGTTTTCCTTTAAAAGCATAATCAGAGTAAGACTGTGTATGCGCACTCAATGACTAACGAGTGAGGTGTTCAACACAACAATTGAATTTAGGATTCAAAGACTCACTCAAAATACTCAAAGACTCTAACTGGTCGCCACCTATGTGTAAAGATGTAACCTATATAGAAAGAGTCACAGAATAAATGTTTAAAAGTATTTTTGTCTTTTAAACATTCATAAGATTATTTATTGTTGTGACAATATTATTGTCATAATATTGTCACAAGTTTATTGTGTAGTAATACTATTTTAATGTCAAAGTTAAATACGCATAATCAAGTAATCAAATAATTGCAAAGTGTTACAATATTCTGATTTCTAGACACCAAAACAACAATGACCTTTATCAGTATATACAATTTGTGTATAATTAAAGAAATGTGCATACCTCTTTAAAAACAAGAGGACCCAGTAGGACCCAGTGCTACAGCTTGATCCCACCTGTGTCTGATCACTAGTGCTATCTTTTTTTGTAGTTGGAAATAATTCATGTGAATGAATAAATAACTAGAAGACAATACACAAACATGTCTTAACACATTCTTTTTCTGTTCCTAACCTTGAACATTTTACCTGTGGCTATAGGCCAACCAACTGCAATGTGTACATTGCAAAAAAAAAAAAAAATTGCTGCCAGATCTCAATTATCTAAAATCATATTGTATTCGATACAAAAGTAACTTGACTAATGGTAGTTTACATGACAATGATATAGTAAAAAATGTCAAGTTTTTCTTTGCAATTGAGGAGCTAGAAGTTGTAAGTTGCACTTTGAATTAGTTGTGGTTATTTTATATCTTGGTTTGCATAAACAAATATACTGTTAACCAAACAAATATAACTGTTAAAATTGTTTTAACAATATCTGGGCATCAGACTTTCTTAAACATGTTCAACATAATAAACTACATAATTGGTTATTGTGCTGGGATACCTGTGTGAACAAAATGCAAAAATGCCCAAGAAGAGTGAAGTTATGTCTAGAAGCATTTGTTTGCATATGCCAAGTGTATGCCACTTAAATTTGTTAATAAGTATAGTTATTTTTGTGTGATTTAAATATTTACACTTCTGAATTTGGTTTGATGTCATTGTACATCAGAGTTTGTCCTTTTAACAAAAATAAGTATATACTCATATAGACTTATATATAATACTCAATATATTCATATAAAACGAATATATTGTAACATTTATTCATAAATTCCTCTGTTTTTCCAGGAGGTCAGAGTTTAATGCCCATCAAGGTTGCATTGATAAAGCGGGTGAATTCAGATCTGGCCTGTCCCATTGTCTTGCAGCTTGTGGAGTGGTTTGAACAATGGTTCTGGTCATATAATCCCTGAACCTTTCTAATGGTTTAGAGAATTCTGTGAAGAAAATGGCAGTTTGGATGAGAACTTTCAGGAAAAGCTTTCCTGTAGCTCAGTGGTTAGAGCATGGCATTAACAACGTCAAGGTCATGGGTTCGATCCCAAGAATTGGGACAACGCATAGTATAAT
>JAZGTJ010011172.1:0-17224 GCA_036877575.1 Botia almorhae
CCGTGAAATTGTTCAAATAGGTTGACGGTGAACATAATGCAGCCTAAGTTTGATTGGTGGGCAGACTTTCTGATGAGCATGTAAAATTTCCTGCATGTTTACTGTGGTCTCGGCTAAGTGTGCAGTTATTATTATAGCTATGAAATTTTCAGATATGCAGAAACTTCAGTTTTGGTTTAGTGATTCGCAGACAGTGCAAAAATGTGCTGGTTTTGACGACACTTGGCATATATTAATTAGCATTGCGCACAAATAATTGAGATCTTTACAAAGTTTTCATAAATATCATATGTGATATACTGATGCAGAAAAGTGGTTCATTTCATAATGTGGTGTTAAAAATAGTTGTTCTTGGCCAAAAGTGGTGGAGACATACAATGAATGACCCTAAATGGTCAAAATTATGTAGAAAGTGAGTAGTAGATCTGATATGATTTGTGAGCCCAATTGTTGAAATGATGTCATTTATTGGGAGCCATAATTTGATTGAAGAGCTGCTTTAAAAGATCACCAGACAATTGCACCAGGTGATTTATGAATCGTTTTGGCACTGGCCTGCATCGCAGTGATGCAAATTTCTGCTCTTTACAAACTTCAGCAGAGTGCCTCATTTGCATTCCTATCCTTACATAATGAATATGCAAAAAAAGGCTGATTCAGACCAATTACATGGACACATTACATAACTCAGTTTAGATGCAACTCGGTTAGTTTGCATCTCATTTAACATCTGCCTAAAATTACTGGAAAGGAGGTTTGGGCACCAAGATAATACCCAATAGAGGGGCTGTCCATTGGACCGTAGCAACAAACCTTCTCAATTTAATTAACAGGATTGCAAAGCATAACTAAAGCTCCATTGTACAGTATCAGCCAAATCAGATACATTTTCTCTGATATCTAGTACAGATCCGATTTCGTTGCTTGTGTTGTTACATGGCAAATTAGCTAGGTCTGGAACCTTTGTTCATGCCAAATGCTTAATGAGTTGCAAGAGGGATGAATTTTGTTATTTATTCTGTTGTTTATTATAGAAATGTCGATTTTTAAACTCATGTGCATCCTGTTTATTTTAGTCTGATATAGGAAGCAAAACCCCAAAGAAGAGCTAAAGCTTTGCCACTCAAATTCTAAACAGCACTGAGCGGATGTTTATCTTGACAGCTGATTTCGTGGATTTCTGCACCGCCTAGCCGAGTTATTAATGTAAACACAATAGATTACGTCTTAAGTGAATGTAAACAGACAGCACAAAAATCTAATATGCGCTAACATATCTAATCTGTGCATTAGGCCTCAGTGTCTAAATGCAGCTTAGGAAGAAACGAGGGCCAATGCTTTAAGTAAAATTTTATTTAATGAAAGTAAATATTCTTATGTAACAAACGCTTCTCAGACACGTCATAACAGAACAGTTGTACATAGAAAAAAACAGTGCGAGTACGGTCTGTTGAAGAGTCACTGATATAACCCTCTGCAGCTTCTTTGTATTTGCTGTGTATATGTGTTTAGCAGCGGGTTGTGTATGGCTCTTGGCACTGGCTCCAGCTTTTAGCTGAAGACTGTTCATTGCTATCAGGCCAACTCATTCTTTACACAGAGCGCTCTGCAGACCTTGTGTTCGGCCGTAAATCACACATCTATGAGATCGACCTTTTTCTTCCTTTTGCTGCCTAAACCCTTTTGTGCATTACTCTGTATTGGACAGGCCAAGGATTATTAAGGAGAAGAGGACCAGATTTGATTAGCTCGGTGTAGAAAAAGTGTGCTAAAATTGGTTCCTTGCAGCAATGCCATAAGAGAACCATTTTTGGTGCCGAAAGATCTTTGTTAAAGATTCTTAAAAAAAGCATTTTTCTTCCGTTTTTAATAGTCTAGAGAAGCATTTTTTCAGCATACAGAGAACCTTGTGCAACATAAAGGTTCTGTGGATTTTAAAGGTTCTTCATGGAACCATAAAGCTCGTCAAGGAACCTTTGATTTTTGGAGTGTAGCAAAACAGTTTTAAAAAAAAAGCAAAGTGTACAGTAACATGGTTGATTGCCACATTGAGCCCACTGTGTACAGCTGGGTAGAGAGGAGATGTGAGGAAATGGCCCAAGACAAACAAAGCCCTGCAACGGAGCCAGAAATGAAGTCTGTTTGCTGACAATCGGAGGTTCTGTGCTCAATATAAAACCGTGTTGCAGTCAGCACTGTGAGCAGCATTTCTCATCTCTCAGCTCCAGTCACAAAGGGAACGAAGCAATAATGCTTGTGTGCGATTTTCCTCCGTCAGTTTCAATGAAGGAGTCTAATGAGCTTGGGTGAAAAATGTTTCTCCTCATTTCTCAGTGAAATAGATGCTTGTGTTGCACCAGAGGCCCTCGTTAATTGTCGCCAATGTTCCCGGTTCTGTGAAGGAATTAAATAAGATAAAGCAGCATTTAACTCTACTGTATATCGAAGGAAAGCCTGTATGCTTATTATAAATTTGCTCCTTTGTTTATAATTGGTCTCGTTTATGTTAACAGAATGGGTGCCATATGTCCGAATGTCTCAGGATTGCATAAACACGTTGTAAACTTTCAGTGTAACAGTTTTTTATGTTGTGAATCATATGCGTTAAATCTTCATTTTAACCAGATTTCTTCTCTCCTCATTATTTAAAGTCACACAGTTAATTAATTCCCTCGCACCATTTTTTCATATGCAAATGATGTACCACACAGAGCGCTTAAATAATGCATTCACTCAGATCGGAAATCTGGTGTCCCATTTTCTGCTCCCAGAACAGAATGTGCCACCAATGACAGCTTGCTGCACAAAACACTCATTCTGTCGGTCTGATCAAATATACGTCTATGGAAACTGGTGTAAAAAAAGGGGAAAATTATGACTGATATGGAATTTCATTCATGTATGACCTGAGGTCAGTTGTCCTGCAAACATTTCCCAGTCCTGTCCACCAGGTTGGTGTCTGACAGTGATGGCAGATGAGTTTTTGTGACCCTTTCGAGTCAGTCTTTGTAAGGCCAGCGTATGGCGTCAGACTCCGGTACTGCCTGCTTAGAGTGGATTTTGCTCTGATCCTGCTCTGCTGGATTTGTTCCACCTTCAGTCAAAAATCATAAACGTAGCTCACTTACAGAAATCTGCCCGGCTACATCATCGTCCACTCCAGAAAACAAATAACTTTTTATAGGCTACTTCTCCCCAATAGAGCTGTTTCACTGAATGCACTACAGCAGCTGGCTTACCCCCAAGCCATTTCTGGAGATATGGGTGACAGCGTTTTTCACATCTCTCAAATGGTAAAAATAGACTTAAGATGTTTTTTTGCTTGTAGGTCTGAGTTTAAATGTTGTCGATAGAAGCCTTCTGCTTTAAGGGCTGTCAGGGAACTGACAATAGGAAATTTCCTTTTGTAGCGAGGGCATATAAGGACAGAATATAGAAATGCCAAGAAAAGCAACATTGTTATTTAAACCTTATTTAAATAAGAATGGAGGAACAAGGGGTTACAGTAATGGGCTTTGCACACTGCAAACAGTTTACCAAGGTTTATTTTTAACCTTGAGGTAATGTAGAGTGTTGGTTGGTAATTAATCCTGGTAATCAGGTTTTGGGAAAACTATATTTGTAAATGTTAAGTACATGTTATTTTCATATTAATGAGTTAAAACAAACGGTTAAAACAACATAACAGCAGCAACTAGTTTAGAAGGTCGTGATTTAATTACAGGTTAAACATTTTCAGTGTGAACCATTTTTTCAATATTTAGTATTTCGTGTCAGCAACAAAATGATGTCAGCAACAGAACTGTTAATCTTGAAAAGTTATTTGTCTAAAATTACGTTCTTGATCTGTTCCCTCCTCTGTTCTATGACGGACTAAGATCAAAATCAACAGCGAAATCCCTCGTGTGCTGTAGCTGTTCTGTAATGACTGATTGGAACAGGAACCGATCCATCAAACTGAGAAGTAATCTCAAAATGACAGGAGCAGTTCCACTCCTCTGCGCAGTCTATTGGCTTGATGGAAATGCTTTTCAATGTACTGCATAAACTGCTGACCCTCCCCGCTCGTCCAGTACACTTTAGCCCAGTGTGTTCCTCACAGTCAGAGGTTATTTAAAGAAGTGAAAGGTCTCATCAGCTACAAGCTGTCTTAATGTGTAATTGCACAATAGCAGTACTGTGATCTGGTATTTTTCATTATATAATTTGCCTTATTGAGGAAATGTACTTATCGCTGAACTATATTGTAGTGATAGCCCAGTTTATTTGTCCAGTTTGAGATTTCCTTCATTGGTCAATCTGATTAAATATTAACCACTTGAAATAAGTTATTTCTAAACTTCTTTTTAATATCTCAGTTGTTTTCTCATAGACCGCAGTGAAGTTAAATGGAGACTTCTAGAAGTAACATCTCTTTCTGTTATATTTCATATACATCTGTAAAATCTCGAAAGCTTCTAGATGGTTTTCTGCAATTTGAGTACATTATGTGTAATGTATGTCCTCCGTTTTGTGTCTGTTCATCTCATTTATTAACGTAGCGTTGCGCATTTATTTCAGCCTCTCGGCTCAGTAGATATCAGTATTGGAAGAGGAAGCATACAAACTCTGAAAAGGAACAGTGGGACGCAGACCTTATTCTTTGACGTGGATTGTTGTTAAATTACAGCTGATAAGCGAGGACTCTGAGTCATCCTTTCAGAAATTGTGTGCGCATGTACAAATGTCAAGCAGCAAATCATGAGTTTCCAGTCATCATTACAGGTTCTGCAGCCTACGCGCTCACGGCGGGACGTTTAATAATCTCTGAAGTAACCACATTAGCATGTTTGTTCCAGCACCTTCTTTGTCCTGTGGCGGCGGTTACGTAAAATCGTTTTCTGGAGGTTTTCCAGAAGGTGATTTAATTAAATATATTGAGCACAGCCCCCTGATGTCTTTATCCAGACACCTACAGGTCAAAGGTTTCCTGTGGGATGTTGTGACACATACGTGAATGCTTTTCTTTGACGCAGGGTGGAATATTCTAGAAGGATAGGTCAGTGGTCAGCTGTACAGCACTGAGGGGTGCTGTTTAAAAGAGGTTTGTGAGGAACCTCTCACAAACCTGTTTTTGAAAATGTTTTCAAAAACAGGTAAAATGGGGTTGGTTCACAAATATTGATAATATATATAAATGTATGTGTGTTTGTTAATTTTTTAATGTTCTGAGCCATTTTTGAATATATTTTTTGGTTTTCACAACAGAACATATACAAAATGTAACAATAAGATTAATTTCGGTTTTTCTAAATCAGACTTTTCCTAATGAGGAGTGTAGCTTAGTTAGTCAACAAACAGTAGAAATATGTTTTCACTTTCAAGTTCTTTCACTATTGTTTTTTAACCCTTAATATTTAATCAGCCTTTTTTAATTTCAAAAGGGACATAACCAAAAAAATGAAGAGCCAGTATTATACTCACATCTAGTTTATATGCACATCAGTAGTTAGAGTTTAATTTTTAGTGACAGAATTGATTGTGAGACTACATGGAATATTTGTGCTTGTAAATTAATTTGTCACGTTGTAAAAGACCCGGTGAGTGTTCATGTAGAAGGAGTTAAATGAGGAGCAGTGAAGCTCTCAGCCCAGCTCTGATCAGCACTCAGTGATGTGATGCAGGAGGAGGAGGAGGAGGAAGGAGGAGCGAACAGAAGAACAGACCAGCCGAGGCTTTCTGTTCTCAGTCACTCGCCAGCGTGTGCCAGAGCTGTTTCTATTGCTGTGCTTCTCTGAAGAAACACACATACGCTCTTCTTTGCTGTTTGGGGGGAGCGCTCAATTCTATCCGCTCTGCCTGGACCATGCTGCCCTGGAAAAGGAGTAAGTTTGTGCTTGTGGACAATGAGACTAAAAGCAAACCTAAAAGTCTTGGAGTGGGGTTAACTTACCATTCTCTGCTGTCTACTTTACTCCATTCCTGTCCGGACCTTGTCCCTGACTGTCCGTTCCAATGGCTGGGAAGCGTCTTCCACAGCAAGCGTCAGAAAGTGGAGCTAAATAAAGAGGATCCCACCTACAATGTGCGTTACCTGGGCAGCGTGGTCACCATCATGGCTAAGGGGGAAGACTGCACACAGGAGGCGGTTGCCAAGATATGGACTCGTAGCAACTACGGTGATCAGAGTGCCAAGATGAAGCTCACCATTGGGCCTCATGGAATCCGCATGGGGGTGGACAAAGGTGGCAAAAAAAAGCCGATTCACCTCTATTCCCTCAACCGCATTACATACTGCACTGCAGACCCCTTCCGACCCAAGATCTTTGCATGGATTTACAGGCATCAGGTAAAGAATAAAGCAGTGGTCCTACGCTGCCACGCTGTCCTGTTGGCGAAGGCTGAAAAGGCCAGGGCCTTGGCGCTCGGTCTGTACCAAACCTCGGTATCTGCGTTCGCAGAATTCAAAAGGCTAAAACGTCAAAGTGACTTTCGGCATTGCCAGCAGCAGTTACTGGGCGAGGATATCGTGCCTCTTATGCCTCTACGTAGACTCCTGAAAGGGCAGTGCCATTACCAGCCACCAGCGGAAAAGCCTGGAAGTGCCACACGGCTTTCTTCCATCACTGAAGAAGAGGAGGAAGATGAGGAAGAACAGGGAAACGCACAGGCGTTCACCAAAAGCAGTCCCAACACCCCAACGGAGAAAGATCTGGGAAAGATCGTAAGTAGACTGGACGAGGTTTCGATCACAAGCTGGGATGAAGCACACATGACTGTCAGCACTCTGGTGTGACATCACCAGGAAACAGTTGAGTGTCTTCACCATTAAGCCAATGTCCTGTCTCTTCTCTCCCGCCTGTCCACTCTGTCCAGAATGTTCAACGACGCACCATGAAACCACCCCCTGGAACTCTCCCTACCTCTGTATCGGGATAAGGACCAAGGGAAGTGTCCGTTGACCTGGCACCAGCGATGTTGCCTGAAGAGGAACCGTTTCAAGGACTGAGGAGAAGAGAGCATTGAACTGTTGAAGCCAGTATAAGCACAATAAAGGGAGATCCCAGGTACATCAATTATCCAGCATTTGTTGAGAGCTTACACCGAAAAGCCTTTATCTACCCCAACTTGGAGCAAAGCAGAGACTGCACACCCAAAGATGACAAAGCATGCATCTTGTACTTTCGGTATTCTGTGTTTTTTGTGAGTACATGCACTGACTACAAGTGCTTTTGACTGATGGAGTGAGACTGGCGCCTTTGTATAAAATGTGAATTTTTGTATGGCCTGTCAGACTCTATGTAAGTTTCCTTGGTGACCTCTCTCAGTGTACTCATCGTCAAGGGAACAGTGGTGAGTTAAAGCCATTTTATTGGCTACAGGAGCAGCACTAATGAATTAAACCATAACTTAGGAATCGAGCCATTGACTTGACATGTGTTCTGCTCCTGTTTGTCATAGCTTTGCTAATCAGTAATGCATAACAAGTGAAGGCATCACCTGCAATGTTTGAAATGGGCCTTTTAAAATATTTTTAAACCGTATCTATTTTACACTGTGATTTGCTTGGGACCAATAACAGCAATGTATGCTTGTATTTATACAAATGGGCAACTGTAGTTTATGCTGCGTATGTGTTGGTGTAACGTGGTAGTCTTGAAACTCATTTTAATGCTGTTCACGTGTAGGTCGTAGCTTCCATCTGTCAACTCTGGCATGAGTTTGGTATTTTCAGCCCATCTTATTCATCATATGATTATCTGGATAAACTGATTGAAATAACAGTGCAATGTTTTGTTTTGTACGATCATCCTTTACTGCACAACTGGACAAGAACATTGTCAAAACGTGAAATCGCAAAATGTTGTAAAATAAAATATGAATTCTATTACATTTCAGAGTGAGGATCCTTTTCTTGTGTGGAATAAATGAGTCATCCCATTGTAGCCTGTATTTTACATATAATCAATTCAAGCCATCAAATAAATATATAAATGAAAGAAAAGGAAAAAATATCCATTGACACAGCCTGCGAGTGGGCTGTGGAAGGAACACAGATTTGGTCTGCAGCTTGAGGGCACTTACTGTAGCTTTTCGTCAAAGTGAGGCAATTAATCAGCTGATTGAATTGGACAGGAAGCGAGCATAAAACACCTGGGCAAGAGCTTTCAGCTTGACGTAAATTCAGCTCAAAGAACCTTCAATAGCCTCTTGGTGCATACTTGATTACATAGGAGAAAAGATGAACCCGATACACAATACACAAAATACCATAATATGAAGGCTTGGAAGTTCCCCACATCCATATAACAATATATATCTTTTAAAAGATAACCGTTTTACTGTTTGATGGCTTTTAATTATTTGGTTGTTATTGCCACAGTTACTTGTGTGGTTTAGCGTTTATTTTGTAGTAATGAATTAATTTAATAAATATAGATTTTTTTGTGGTTAATTAATTATTTGTTTATGCAACAAAAATTGCCGCATAATACGTGAACATTTTGATGTGATTTGTTGTAACCTTCTAAGTTCTGACTTAAGGCCATAATAGTTAGGCAAACTCAAATGGCTTGCAATAAATTACCAGATGATTTTGTAAGGTAGCGCAAATGTTTTTACGGGGTAAGATTGCAGCGTTTAATCTCTGCACCATTTGTGCTACCGATTTCATTTAAAACCCCAAAATGTGTTTTTTTTTTGAGGAGTGATAAACCATTACTTTCTGCTATATGTGATGTTATGTAAGATTTTGGCCTGGTGGATGATAAAATGGCCAGAACATTTCCCATTGAATCTCAACCATATCTGGAAACTTTTCATCATAAAGGCTGTTATAGAGGGGTGGATTCTTTGACTTGGGCCAGTAAACAGCCATTCAGAACACCCTAGAAACTGCATAGAAACTGCAAAACATCCAGAATAGCTCCCATAATATCTTATGGTCATATCATGGCTGTAACTTTTAGCATGGGCGAGCACTATAACTCCAAAATATAGTTTCCAATGGCTTTGTTGTTGTTTATTTTGATTTAGTTTTCTTTACAATTTCACAGAATGTTTTTTTGACTTTTAGACGTGGATGGAAAAAACAGCTGAATCAAAAAGCACTGCATGAAAATATTTGGTCTGTCAGTATTTTTGTAGTTCTGCATGTTGCTCAGGGTTTATATTTTGCTCTGACTGAATTATGTGGTTTTATGAAAGAATAGGAATTGACTAGAAGGCAAAGTGAAACATGAATCAAACAACAAATGCTGTCAGAAAGAAAATAGTATGTAGATGGCAGCATAAAGGTACAAACCAGTATATATTTACATATTTCATTTCACAAGCTTCGGTTTAAATGCACTTACCTAAAGGCAACTCAGAAATGACACCTAGGTTTCCACAGACCAATTTCAGACCATTAAATAAAATTGGCTTTTCCCCACACTTGCCAGTGGCAAATGAAGTTTATGTATATATACATGACGATATATATATATATATATATATATATATACATACATAATATATATATATACATAAGTAAAATCTGCAAAGATATTTAAAAGATATTTAAAATGTTGTATTTTAAACTACATGGGTCACTTTTATTCCTCAGTGCATTTATTTTAAATCATATGACGTGTTATAATTACTTATCAGCCACTAGCATTTCATTATTAGCATTTTAGTGTTAATTCTGAACCCTGTATGTTTATTTAAACTTGTTTACGGTTGTAAGTGTTATAAATACGGCTGTATAACAGAATGGCGTCATGCTGTGACATGATTGACATGATTTTGTCTGCGGGACAGGATGTGATGGGCTGTAAGTGTAATCTTGCCTTCAGCCCCGTTAGGAACAGCGTGAGTGTGTGCGGGTGTAGTGCTGAGAGTCACAGAATAATAGGAGTGAGGGCTGTTGGGTACTTCGCTCCTGTAAGCCTCAGTGACGGTGTTAATAGCCTCCCCCAAAGGTACCAGGTCCCAGGAACAGGGTGTGTTGGGCCAGGACATACAGGATCAATGAGGCATCTTTCAGCATACCAGCAGAGAGATAAAAACAGATGCCTGTTTCTGCTGTATGTGTGTTTGAGTGAGAGAGACAGAGAGAGAGGCAGAGAGAGGGAGAGAGTGCATTTGTATTCCCCAGCCGTAGTCTTCTGTTCCTTTAAACAGTGGTGCTGGATTCTTCATTATTACCTTTAAACACATACATTCTGAGAGAAGAGTTCGGAGTTACTTATAGAGCAAAGATGTTTGCTTCGTACTGAATTTAAATTTAGTTTGGCAAAGTCGTTGACCGGCTAAATTAAGTGGGTTATTTAAATCGCCAAACAAACAATTGAAAAAAAGGCTAAATAAGACAAGCTGATTGATTTATTAAACAGATCTGACAACCCACAACTTGACTAAACAGAACACACAACTGAGGTTAACTATTAATTTATAGTCAACAAAATAAATAAATGTAGATTTTCAGAAGAGGAGTATACTGTTTTCACAGGGTTTTGAATCTCTATTTATATGATAATATACATTTAAAAGAATATAATGTTATTACCATAAATATCATCTACAAATATCATCTACAAATATCGTCTATAAATATCATCTATAAATATTGTGTGTTTGTCGTGCAACGGCATTATAAATCAAGCCAAATAAGTTGTCAGTCAGATGTACAAACTCTCAGCTAAACTTAATGGTGATTAACGCCACAGAGCGACATCATCCACGCACAGCCACCCACAATGAGCCCGGTCTCACTGACACTCACAAATATAGAGATGCTGAATACTGCACGACCTTTCAAAAACTGCACGTTCACATCCCTACAACCGTGTATATTTCATAATGAATTAAATATATAGTCTGTACAAATGTCGTAGTTCTTGTAGCTAAAAGCGTGTGTGTGACTTTCCTTTCACAAAATTCTCTTTGTATATGTTTTCTGAGCTCGTGTTTTTCTACTACATTAGGGAAAGGTTATCTCACTAAAAAATGAAGAAAATAAGGCAGAACCCTTGGTCAGGTAGTCAGTAAGCGTAGTTCTGTAAGATTGTTCTAGATTTGGAGCAATGCAATCTAAATGACCTTATTTACTGTACTGTTTGGGTATGTTGTTTGGAACGTTCCTTATTATTTTCAGGAACGTTCTAAACTTTGTTTTAATGTTATTGCTCTAAGAACATTATTGAAACATTTTTTTAATGCCGTAACTTTTAAAAAATTCCACTAACATTTATGATATATACAATATATAACATTAAAAACCTTTCTACTAAGTTACAGCAAGAACGTTTTTAATAACTTTGAGAGATTTTTTTCTTTATTTTATATTATTATTTATATGAGAAGGTTTAGCTGGGTAGGTGGTTGCTTGGTAAGAATAGCCCATCCCCAAATATCTATTATTGCAAGATATGTAAGAATCTCTTTTTGGGTGTTAATTTGTGGGATTATTGGCCTACTTTTTACTTGCCAGGCAGAGTTCAGTTTGAGCACTTGGAAAGGTAACAGCACACCTCAATAAACCACAAAATTTGATCCAGTAACTATTTTAAGTCTGTAGTACAAACAAGTAAAGGGAATGAGTACACTGCAAGTTTAAAAATTTGAACAAGCCCGTAACCCCAAGTATTAATACTTAGTACTAATAGTGATACTTGACTTAATGGCAAGTGCCATTAATAACAAATCATTACTGTAGAGGATTGAATGATTATTGCTGGCAGCGTTTGTGAGGTCATTATGAGTCAGTGCTAAATAATTATTTGTCTCTTTGCAAGCATGGCGACATTTAAAAGGTGAGATCAGTGTCACTAATGTAAGCAGATAATTGAGGATATGAGCACAACATGGGGCAGTTTAGAGCAGACCCGTTGTACACTACCAAGCTCATAATTAGCTCTCCAATACTCATATTACGTCAGTAGATTCACAGACCAGCTGGTGATTGTATAGCGAGGCAGATTTGAATTCCAGATGACCTCATCAGTGGAACTCCTGAAGCAGGACTACAGCATTGGGAGTAATCATGGCTACTGCACCCTAAACAATGATTCATGCTGACTGTTTAATAATAATCTGAAGACTCCTGTTCAAAATGTGCATGGAAATATTTTTAAATCGCTTGTATTACTGTTACTTATGCAAACAGTTTGTCCTGATGCATATAACTTACCGTCATGTGACTTGAACTGAAACTGAATATTCGTGGGTTCTAATGTACATCAGGATTTGATTTTATTTATTGGGATTTGATTGGATAGCGCTGATGGGTTATGGTTTCCTGCCATGAATAGCTTTAGATGATGAAGTTGGGTAAAACATTTAATAAATAACTTGACCATACAGTAGTTAAGGATTCAAACAAACCGCTAACCAGAAATATTACATGGTAGTGTAGGTACACTAAGTATCATAGAGACTAATTAAAAGACTGGGCTTATTTGACATTAAACAACTGCTTAACAAGCACCAAGAACACCCTAGCAACCACATAGCAACACCTTAGCAACTGCATGGCAATGACAAACTACACATTTCTTTCATGAAATGTAAACAAAATATGGCTTTCAGTGGAATTTTGTATTTTATATGACGGCTTTGTGTGTTGATGTATTTATGTGGGTGTAATTATAAATAAGAAATGTCACACTCATGCGGTTATAGTAAATATCAGCACAGCTGTATCTTGCTGATATGCAGCACAATTGCGAGTGTAATATTGTTTAATTATCTTTATGGATTTCTCCCTCAGTTGTGGGAGACTCATTGCCAGGTTTGTTTTATTACATTCCTATGAAAAACAATATATTGGATTACACCTTATGACATTTTTCTCCTCTGGGTGAAATTTAGCACCTCATCTGATGCAATAACATAGAGGCTCTTGCTGATAAGATCTGTGCAGAACACAGTCTAGCATCAGACAGCATTAGACTTCCACCTTAGGGAAGGCTTCTTTGATTCCTTCTGTCTGTCGTGGTGCTTAAACCTTTCATGTGTTTCTGAGAGAAAGATCAACGTGACTTTAAAATGCAGGCAAGCAACTGTTTTTAAAACGCTCAAAAAGCCTTTGGAAGAGAACATGCAAACTCTGTAATCTACAGAGGACAAAAGACCTGGAGGCTAATGTTTATAATCGCTCAAAGGCAGAGCAATGGCATGTCTGCACAGGGATCTTTCATTACTGATGGGTCATTTTATGTAGCACCTTTTGATCTCTGATTTATTTTAATGTAATTAAAGAAGTTTAAAATCGAATAAAGAAAGAAATTTAATCGAGGGACTGAGGTTTTTTTCACATAATAATAAATCAATAATATCAATTTTCAATCAATCAATCAATTTTATAGTACTACTAAAATAATTGAAAACATACTCTTTAAATGTTATATTGCTAAGTAGAGACCTCCTTTTTTACATTTTAAGTCCAATATTATTTGTCCAGTATTTTAAAACATTGCATGAAATATGGATTTTTTTTCCATCATAACCAGTCTTAATATAGGTCTCAGACTGCATGCCCACGGACCACCCACAGTCTGTTCACGAACTCGTCTGATGTGTACTGCACACAAAACTTGAAACTGACTTTTTGATCTGGTATGTGCTAGTGGGCAGTTCTTGGCCAGTTTAAAAAAGTTTCAGTCAGACCTGACTGACCCCTATATGAGCACCACAACTCATGTAATCAGAGTGCATCAGACCATGTGTACCAAACATCAGACCACGGCTGAATCCGCAATTATTGTATTATCATGTAAGCAGCAGTTTCCATGGTGACCACATCCATTTGTTTACAAACAAGACTATTAAATTGATCTAAAATGATTATTTTGTGACGCTATTGGACTTTTTGATTCACAGCAAATAACCGTGTTCAGTCTTGCGGTAATATAAGTGGAGTTCATCTGAGGTATTTCAGCATAACACAATATATTATTGATGTGGTGTGCGTTCTGTGTGTTTAAAGCACCAGGCTTATTTGCCTTGTTTGTTCTTGTTCCATCTTTGCCAGATAATTAAGGCTGTAGTTTATCTGTGTTCTGATTGGCTATTGTTTGAAGTTCACTATTGTCACCAGTTCATTCATCTGTCACTTTTGTCTCTAATGAAGTTACAATGTCCCTTTAGAACCAAACTTCACATTCAAATCTATTGGTTTTGAGTTAAACATGCTTTGATAATTCTCAGGTAGGTTTTTCTGGGCACAAACTGATTAAAACGCAATAGTACAGATTTGAGCCCAGTACCAGATGAGTTGGTTGCGCTAATAAGGCATAAGAAACCACTTTATGATATTTTGTCCTTCAGCCTTGAACAGAGAACTGCTTCCAAATGCAACTGGATCTTTTAAGACTGTTACACCCGTATAGATCATTTTCTTATAAAAATATCCCAATCCTGCAGAAGCACACGTCTTAAACCAAACCAAAAGGTTGTATTGATAGTTTATGGGGTATTGGCCACATGTTTGATGATTAGATGATGATTAAACCAGTTGAACATTAGCTTGTCTAGTCTGTGTCCAGCAAGACCAACTTAAATTTGTTAAGACTGGCAAACCACATTAGGAAAATGCATTTGCCCTTCATAACTTAGTTATACACTCATTGTCATCTCTTCTCTGTGCTAAACTTCCAACTGTGGCCATTGAATGTGCTCTGAATAAGTCTGTTGACCCTTGGAAAGTACCAGTTCTGTCAGATGTGTACCAAAGGGTGATGTCAGATTTTAAGATAATACTGACAGCTTTGAGGAAAGCTAAACTGTTTCAACTGAACGAATGAAAACAAATTCCGTTGCAGTCCATTATGAAAATTCAACAAATCTGTAATTTGTGGATTTAAATACATGTTAGTTATATTGTAGAATCATTATTGCCAAAGAAGAACAATGTATTTCTGAGAGCAGTATAGTGTATTTTAATGTAAACATACTGTAACGTATTTTGGCCCAAGTTCTCCACCACCAGAAGGACATTTTGTTGCATCATCCGTTGGATGTTACCTACAGACAGATCAAATGTTAAATTTTTAATTGGCAGGTAACTCCAAAAATTTGTCTGACACTGAATTCAGTCCTTGGGGAGAACAGAGCCACCAGCAGTAATTGAGACCAGAGGGCCGAGATGTAGTTTCGCGTGTGGACTGCCAAAGAAGCTCTGATAAAGCCTTTTTATAGCAGAAAAGGTGCTATGAAAAAATAGAGGTGAGAAAATCTTTTGATGGCTCCTCTTATCCTGGAGCACAGGAGGCTGGGGTTATTGAAACATGGCTGTGCATCGTCGCCTGCTTGGCTTCTCCATAGAAATGTGTTGATTTTCAGCTTGGAACATAATAATGAGCCCTGTCATTTATGATGGGAAAGACGGAGGGGACACTTAACGCCTTGAATTATTTATGTGGGACGTCTGCTTGCTCGAGGCCAGATGTGCAGAGTTGTTTGTATGCGAAGCTTTGAGTGCGTGCGTTTGGTCTGTTTGCTTGCATGCATGTTTCTGCATGCAATTATTGCATGTATTGTGCAATTATGATTCTGTTTGTTCATGTGCATGTCACAACAGGTCTGGGTCATGCCAAAATTAAGTTGCATTATATTTTGCAAAATATTGTTGTTTTTCCTAAAATTATACCTAGTCTTGGAACCATCGGTTAAGCACATATATATCAAATGCAAAATGTAATGTTTTATAATTCCTTTATTATTTTTTGGTGAAATGTTAACTGGACATGTGTTGTGAGATTCACCATTCACACGACAGAGCGCTGAAGAATTTTGAAAGCAGGTGTTAAATATTCTGAGCTTCACACCTTTGATCACAACCTTCAGGAACATTCTATCTGCGTAAAACTCTGCAATCCATTTTGCAGGATCATTCCCAGACATGCTAGCTATGCTAGACATGCTATTCCATAAACTAGCTCACCGGAGGAAGAATTTTGGACTAATTTGACAGCCGAGGGAGCTGGCTGGCTGTGAAGTTTGCTCATAAGATGAAACGTTGTTTCAGAAGCACGCGTGCGGTTTTCAGAAAGAGCTGTGGGGAAATGTAGTTATGGTTGTGTGTTAGCTAGAACTGTTACACTGAAATTAAATTAAAATTTAGCTGTTCGTTTCTCATTCATTGTCATGTTTAATTCATAAATGTCAAAGTACATAAGCAAACAATTGGTTATGATGTTTCAGGTTGACTCCAACTTATACAGTAAGTATACAGAGAATACTGTATACAGTATAGTAAGCCTGTATGCAATATATAAAAGGTCACATGTAGTGCCACATGCATCATTACAGGGTAACCCAATGACAGATGTTAACCACTGTTATTTGGGTCTGTCACCTGACGTGTTGCCACTGCGTTCCAGCAAATGATGTGTCAGTGTTTTGTGTGCGCTGCAGCAGACTGACAGCTAGAAATGGCCAGTGCTTTGCACCCATGCTAAAATCTACATCATTTCTCGAATACAAATGTATATTACTTCTAAAGCCATAGACCCAGATGTCAGGAAATGAATTTATAGCACGATTATCATTCAAGCATATATTTACATTACGATTAACATATGATTTACATAAGGCGACATTGTTTATTTCTCCCGTATAATGGAGTAGCTTGGCTGGGTTGTAGGGCTGCAGAATTGGCATGCCGAAATCTAGAGGGGGTTGGGGGGGTTAGTTTCAAGTACTTTGCACTGTAGGCAATACCTGTGTGGTTCAGATAACAGTCAAGTGTTCTTATATTTGCTGCAAGCTGGAATTGGTTCTGATCCGTAGCTCTCTGGAGAGAAAAGACAGACAGCTGCCGACACCAGAGAGGAGCGAGTTTGTACGGCGTTCCAAATCCGAAACAACAGATCCTTCGCCATAATCTTGCCAAACATTGAGAAACGAACCTGGCAGTTTTTGCCGTAGAGCACACGCACAGCTGTCTAGAGAACAGCTGTTCCCCAAATTAATAAACACTAGTTCAGTCGATTTGGTTCCAGGTGGCCCAGCTAACTTAAAATCATTTTATGTTATTTATCAAGTTCACTAATTAAATTGACTATTGCAACAACTTAAAATCATTCTAATAACTGATGATAATTTTATGTACAGTACTGTATAAAATCATTGCAAAAAATAATAGGCACATTAAGAAAAAAAAAGGTTAAGGAATGTTGTTTTATATATTTTACTTAAATTAAAAATAGTGTTTAATCCCAGACTGAAACTGACAGATCTCTGTGTAAACCATACCGTT